>VWZD01010242.1:141215-175450 GCA_013396695.1 Sakesphorus luctuosus
GGGGTTGGTGTGGCCAAAGGGCAGGACCTGCACTTGGCCTTGGTGAACTCCATCCCATTGCAATCAGCCCATCTCTCCAGTCTCTCCAGATCCCTCTGCAGAGCCCTCCTGCCCTCCAGCAGGTCGACACTCCCTCCCAACTTGGTGTCATCAGCAAATTTGCTGATGATGGACTCAGGAGGAGAACATCAGACTGGCAAAAATGGCTCTGTGAGTGGGAAATGTGGGATTTCTGGGCTGTCCCTGGGCACTGCATGTGAATGATCCCCCTGAGAGGCACAGAGGGGAGCGGGAGGGAGAACTGCACTATAAAAATGACTTGCTGGAGGCAGTTCCCTGGCATTCTTCTTTGGTTAATTTTTCCAACTTAAGCAAACGGATGTAAAACAAGAGATAAATAGAGAAAATGTTGCTCTTTCTTCTCATTATTTTTTTTTATTTTAAATACTTACACTATTAATCAAATCAGACTTGCTCATAAGCCACGTGACACTGGAGGGATGACACAGAAATTATATGCCCAGTAACTCCAGGTGGGTGGGCAGTTCATAGGGAGTGCCTGTAATGTAACAGGAATTTTACTGGGGAATACATATATTTGTATATTTGCCCCATTCCTGGGAGTGTTCAAGAGCAGGTTGGATGGGGCTTTGAGTAGCTCAGTCTGGTGGAAGTTGTCCCTGGCCTTAGCACAGTTTCCAGGGGGATCTGCTCCATGATCTTGCCAGAAGTGAGACAGACCTGTAGTTTTTGGGTCTTCCTTTTTCCCTTTTTAAAAATGGCATTTATGGTTCCCCTTTTCCAGGCAGTGGGAACTTCACTGGGCTGTCACAGCTCCTCAAATTCAATGGATAGTGGCTTAGCCATGTCATCCAGTTCCCTCAGGAGCCATGGATGCATCTCATCAGGCTGCATGGACTTGGGCACCTCCGGGTTCTTTAGTTGTTCCAACCTGACCTTCTCCTTCCTTCTCCCAATCCCTTTGTCTCCCGTGACGTGAGTGCTGTGGCCCTGGCTGCCTTTGCTGGGATGTGTCACTCCTGAGCTTGGAGAAGGGGATCCTTAAATCTCAACCAGCTTTCTTGGGTCCCTTTTCCCTCCAGGGCTTTATCCCATGGGATCCCATGAAGCAAATCCCTGGAGAGGCCACACTCTGCCCTCCTGGAATCCAGGGTGCTGAGCTCGCTGTGCTCCCTCCTCGCTGCCCTAAGGATCTCAACTCCACCCCTGCATGGTCACTTCATTTCAAGATAAAGTGGAATAGAAAATTAATGTGATAAAAGGAGAGATTGGTGGAATGGACATTTTTGATGTGCTACACAGAAGTAAACTGTATTTCATTGAATTATTCCTGCAGCTGAAGGAATAACATTTAAGCTCTATAAGATTAGGAATTTAAAAGACTTCAAGGAGCTTCATTTCTCAGAAAGCACATCCAGGGACATTCTGACATTTAATTTCTTAGCAAACTGTGAAGTGAAGCCATAAAATTGGCCACAATTAACATTTGCTTAAAACTTGGACACAGTTTTGCACAGACTCAAACAATGCCATCGGAGTTGAAGGAATAATTTGCTCAGTGACTTTGCCTCTTTATTTCTGCTCCCCAATGCTTTGTGAACAGCTTGCAGTTTTCTCAAATCCACCCATTCTTTTCTGGGATGTCCAAGGTACTCATCAGATAAGTTTTATGAGTAATTCTCAGTCTTTCAATGCTCGGTTCTATATTTAGACTTGCTGCTGCAGTGGTTAATATTGAGGCGAGGCTTAGGTCACCCAGGACTATTTCTGTTCTCTGACTGAGTGCAAACACACACAATTCTGAGCTCAGACTTCACTTCAAATGCCCTGTAATTTCTGTTAATATACCCATCCTTTCCAGCACTGGTCAGAAATGATCTGAAAAAGAAATTGTACAAATATTAATTGACCTCAGCACCATTTGGAGCTGCTGGGGCAGATATTTGATGTACTGCTTTCTCAGTNCCCATTGCAATCAGCCCATCTCTCCAGTCTCTCCAGATCCCTCTGCAGAGCCCTCCTGCCCTCCAGCAGGTCGACACTCCCTCCCAACTTGGTGTCATCAGCAAATTTGCTGATGATGGACTCAGGAGGAGAACATCAGACTGGCAAAAATGGCTCTGTGAGTGGGAAATGTGGGATTTCTGGGCTGTCCCTGGGCACTGCATGTGAATGATCCCCCTGAGAGGCACAGAGGGGAGCGGGAGGGAGAACTGCACTATAAAAATGACTTGCTGGAGGCAGTTCCCTGGCATTCTTCTTTGGTTAATTTTTCCAACTTAAGCAAACGGATGTAAAACAAGAGATAAATAGAGAAAATGTTGCTCTTTCTTCTCATTATTTTTTTTTATTTTAAATACTTACACTATTAATCAAATCAGACTTGCTCATAAGCCACGTGACACTGGAGGGATGACACAGAAATTATATGCCCAGTAACTCCAGGTGGGTGGGCAGTTCATAGGGAGTGCCTGTAATGTAACAGGAATTTTACTGGGGAATACATATATTTGTATATTTGCCCCATTCCTGGGAGTGTTCAAGAGCAGGTTGGATGGGGCTTTGAGTAGCTCAGTCTGGTGGAAGTTGTCCCTGGCCTTAGCACAGTTTCCAGGGGGATCTGCTCCATGATCTTGCCAGAAGTGAGACAGACCTGTAGTTTTTGGGTCTTCCTTTTTCCCTTTTTAAAAATGGCATTTATGGTTCCCCTTTTCCAGGCAGTGGGAACTTCACTGGGCTGTCACAGCTCCTCAAATTCAATGGATAGTGGCTTAGCCATGTCATCCAGTTCCCTCAGGAGCCATGGATGCATCTCATCAGGCTGCATGGACTTGGGCACCTCCGGGTTCTTTAGTTGTTCCAACCTGACCTTCTCCTTCCTTCTCCCAATCCCTTTGTCTCCCGTGACGTGAGTGCTGTGGCCCTGGCTGCCTTTGCTGGGATGTGTCACTCCTGAGCTTGGAGAAGGGGATCCTTAAATCTCAACCAGCTTTCTTGGGTCCCTTTTCCCTCCAGGGCTTTATCCCATGGGATCCCATGAAGCAAATCCCTGGAGAGGCCACACTCTGCCCTCCTGGAATCCAGGGTGCTGAGCTCGCTGTGCTCCCTCCTCGCTGCCCTAAGGATCTCAACTCCACCCCTGCATGGTCACTTCATTTCAAGATAAAGTGGAATAGAAAATTAATGTGATAAAAGGAGAGATTGGTGGAATGGACATTTTTGATGTGCTACACAGAAGTAAACTGTATTTCATTAAATTATTCCTGCAGCTGAAGGAATAACATTTAAGCTCTATAAGATTAGGAATTTAAAAGACTTCAAGGAGCTTCATTTCTCAGAAAGCACATCCAGGGACATTCTGACATTTAATTTCTTAGCAAACTGTGAAGTGAAGCCATAAAATTGGCCACAATTAACATTTGCTTAAAACTTGGACACAGTTTTGCACAGACTCAAACAATGCCATCGGAGTTGAAGGAATAATTTGCTCAGTGACTTTGCCTCTTTATTTCTGCTCCCCAATGCTTTGTGAACAGCTTGCAGTTTTCTCAAATCCACCCATTCTTTTCTGGGATGTCCAAGGTACTCATCAGATAAGTTTTATGAGTAATTCTCAGTCTTTCAATGCTCGGTTCTATATTTAGACTTGCTGCTGCAGTGGTTAATATTGAGGCGAGGCTTAGGTCACCCAGGACTATTTCTGTTCTCTGACTGAGTGCAAACACACACAATTCTGAGCTCAGACTTCACTTCAAATGCCCTGTAATTTCTGTTAATATACCCATCCTTTCCAGCACTGGTCAGAAATGATCTGAAAAAGAAATTGTACAAATATTAATTGACCTCAGCACCATTTGGAGCTGCTGGGGCAGATATTTGATGTACTGCTTTCTCAGTTGTAATTTCAAAAACACAGAATACAAAAAACTAAAGCAACATTCAGCAGAGGTTGTTGGAAACTGCCTATCAACCTGGAACTTTGTTTTGCCATTGCCCTCTCCACAGGGCAAACTCAGATGACCAGCCTAGACTGAAAACCTCTTTTTTTCGATATCCAAATCACTGTGAAATGAGTCCTGTTTGAAATATAAAAAAAAATAGAAAGTCACAGCATTTTTTTTAAGAAACAGCTTCTTATCAGAAAATCCATCACTTTAGCAGACATATTTCTGTCTCTGATATCTCTTTTTGTATCCCTGTAAACACTGCTGACCCTCAATTTATTTTATCTGGGCTCAGCTCTACAATTTGGCTCCCAAGGTTTGCTCCCATTGCTCCTCTTTCAGTGTGGGTCACACTGACAGGCACAAATACCCATTTATGTTCTGATGAGCCCAAATTAGACCCTCAGAGCATCCTCGCCTTTCTGGGGGCTACCAAAGAGCATCAGTGCTGTATCTTCCTGCTGCTGCCACCTCCTTTGACAGCCACTTTTGGTATAAATTATTAGGGGATGAATGATACATCATTTGAAATTGAGGTGTCCCTGCTCAGGAGGTTTCCTGGTGTTCTTCAGGGCTCCACATGGAATGCCAGCTCCATTCCCACTGCTCTGAAAATGCCAGGTGCTGTGTGTCTCCCTCCACAGGGGTTCTCTGAATCTTCCCTCTCTCACCCAAATTCCATGCTGAATATCACAGGCTCAAGTGTTTGATTCAAAAGTCAACAAATAACGAGCACTAAGGGTACAGATCTACACTGCATTAGAAAATAAAATCTCCTTTGAGCTGCAGAAAACAAAGTATTCTACAAATTTCCCTTGAATTCTGCACCTGAAGGGAGATTTTGGAGGCTGCTTTTTCCTGCAAGATGGTTGTGAGCAGACCTTCAGAGTGCCCTTGGCAGAGGGATGTTTTACCAAAGGCCAGACCCTTCCCACTCATTTAGGTAATTACCAGGCACCTAAAAGGGCAGTGCCCCTCAAATAGCTGTGCCATGGCCTGAGGGACTGAGGCTCCGTGTGCTGCTCTGCCCTGGCAGCTCAGGGCTGGGGGGCACCTGCAGTGGCCCTTTGGGTGGGTGTTTCACTGACCTACCCCATGCAGTTTGGTCTGGGCTCTGCCACGTTTTCCCCCACAATTTAAAAGTTTTGAGACTCCTGTGCTGAGAGAGTGCCCAGAACCCCCTGCAGGGTGTTCCCAGCTCCCTGCAGAGCTGTGCTCCTGCACTTGCTGTGCTGCTCTTTCTTTCCTCTTTTCTCAGGGGCTCCTCTAGCAGAGCAAAGCAGAGGTTTATGCCAAAACTGTGCTGTGACTGTGTCAGGAAACCTGTGCATGTGCTCCTGCAAAACACCTATGGGAGCTTTTAGCTTCCTGAGCTGCCTGGCTGCTTGAGGTTGTTCAGACTTTACAAGGAAGTTTCTTAACTCCTTGCTAGATAAAGATATGGAAATGTGAATAAGTATCAGAGCATATCATAAAATGTCTTAGTGTTCTGTAGGTTGTACTGGTCTGGACCATCTATTTTTATTGTGCCTATTTGCTGGAAACTTTCAGAGCAGGCCATGGTTATATGTTTGAGATTTTTTTCCAAGTAATCTCCTTAAGTAAAGATGGGGTGAGATGAGTTCAGAAAAGAACAAACAGCTCAGAGATTAATGGATGGATTTAAAGGATGAGTAGGAGAATTCGTGGTCGTGACTCACTGGCCAGGCTTGTTTTCCAAAGTATCTCTAAATCCAAGATGTGTAGGCTGAAGGAAGCTGATAACCAGCTCTGGCCCCTGGACCACACTGTGAGGGGACACACATGAGAATCCCTGCCGTGACCTCAGCAGGAGAACCCACCCTGGCTGCTGCTTCCAGCTCCTTCTGCCCAGTCCAGGCTCAAATCCAGAGCTGGTCCATCTTTCCCAAGCTGAACAGAAATGAAAAATGATGAGAATGATGAGAAATGCAGTGGAACACAACATGGTGCCCCTTGTCAGTGATGGATCAGAGGAAAAGTTTCCTTTGCTGTATCTTTCCTTAAACAGCAAAATCAAGGGACGTGCTGCTGGAGTTGGGAAGCTGTGATGGTTTGGAGGGAGGGAATTGCAGCTCAGAGTCATCACCTGAAATGACCATTACCATACAGCTGTAACCATGGCTACCCCTCTTGCAAAAGAAGTGCAGTGAGATGTGTAAAGCCATCTTTATTAGTGCCAGGCTGAATGACTGTCATACCCACTTGGAGCAAAACAACCCAGCCTCCACCATAGCTCTGGGGACAGCTTTGCTCCTGTTTTGCTGAGAAAATGGAGAGGGAAGGTGAGGCCAGGATAAAAATGACAAGACCTGCCACGATTCTGAGTTGTATTTTCAGCTGATCCACACAAGAGGGGAAATATAAAATAAAACATGTGGCTAATAGTAAAAACAAATCCAGTCTGTTGCTACTCTAAATAAACTGCAGTGTGGATGGCACATAAACATCCATGTGGCCAAAAGAATTCTCAATTCAAGATGAGATTGCCTTGTGGGCCACTCAGCTGTTCCCAGGAGAATGCAGCATTACCTTTTTAAATCAACCACTTTCTGCCCATAATTAAGACACTGTAAATCAGAGCCAACCTTGCACTCTGGTTGCTCTTTACATGTTTAGCTCAGCACAGAATTTCATGGTGGGGCAGGAGGGAGCACAGCTTTTATTCCTGCCAAAGGACCAGTGGGAATAAAAAGCCTGGGAAGAATTGCTTTGCAGCCAGCAGTGGCTTAAGATTTTCAGATCAGAAATAAGAAATTCTTCCAGCGAACTGTGTGTTTATCAGTTGCCTTTGGAATAAAAGTTTATCTATGTACCAGTCCATGAGTGAGTTTCAAGAAGTTCTCATGCCTTGTTCTGGGAAATTGTGCTGAGAGCTTGAGAATTCCCAAGGGAATAGGCAATATATGCCCACAGAAAGGCAGGTCTTGCAATAAGATGAGTAAACCCTTGTAAACTGTGACTGGATGTGGGTAGAACAGAAAAGTTTATGTAGAAAGAAGGGAGTTTTAGGAGCACAATTATGTGTTTCTCTTTTGGGCTGTGTTCTTGAGGAACTGTAGGACAAACTGAACTTAATACTTTTCAGAAGTCACATGGAAAGAGATTTCTCCCCCAGCTCCCACCTTTGAGTCCTATATTTGGTTGTTGCAGGCGGTTCATTTCTTCTGTGGCTGATTTGTATAATGGTGGGGAACCAAGGGCGGAGAAAATAGTTAATACTGCTCATTTGAATCCAAAGTGGAGATTTGTGGTGTGTGCCAGAGCCTGAGGTATTTGCTTTTCAATGCAGTATTGTCCACCCCAAGCTGGCCCAGAGCAGCTGTTCCCTTGCTTGCTCCTCACCAAAAATCATGGGACTGCCTTCAAGAAGAGAGAGGGTTCTTCACTATGAGGGCAAGAAGCTGAAGGGGGGCTGGACCCCAAATCCTGACTTTACATCTCTCCCCCCACAGAAATGTGTCCCTTGCACAGGACAGAGGAGTTTGAACCTCCATCCTGGGGGCCACCACCCTCTGCTGCAAAAAGCAGGTAATGCCCAGGGAGGGCCCACGAGCTGCATGTGAAGGGACCTACCAGGGACCACTCTTCGCAGGCGTTGCCATCTGGTTTTACATAACTTTGTGCTTTGGCCCTCCAATGCAGTTGTCCCCAGGGCCAGCTCTCTGGGATAAATCCTGCTGGCTCCTGGGTGGCCATCCAGGACCCTGTGCCCCTCTTGGCCCTTCCCGTTCCTCAGAAGCCAGCACAGCTTCCCTCAGAAACTGGGGCCAGTCTCCAGGCAAGGTTCAATGCTCTAAATCAGAACACTTTGGGGTTTTTCCTTTTTTTTTTTTTAATCTTTCCTTCTCGGTGGAATTGATTGAATCCAGGTCACAGCAAGAGGTGGAGAATCAATCTGCACCACCACAGTGAATCCCTATTCAGACCTTCCCTTTTGCCAGGAGCTTTCAGTCCTTACACAGGGGACCAAAACTTTGTCACCTGTTGCTCTGTGTTGCTTTACTGTGTGTGACTTTTCTTACAATTCATGTGTTGTTCAACACTTTGGCACAAACTGTGTGGCACAGTTCTCCTTTAAAGGTTCAGAAGGGCTTGGGGGCAGTTAGGAAGGGTTTGGTCTCCCCACCTTCTCTCCCCTGTGTCATCCTGACTGCAGGTGGACATGGCAGACGGGAAGAGTCATCCAAACCTCTTGTGAGTGCTTCTTCCAACAGAAGGGCACAGAGGGGACTGTCAGGTGCCACCTGCTTGCCCCAGACCAGCAGCTGCTGGTGAGGATGTCCTGGGTAAACCCAGCCCCTGCAGCTCCCCATGCTCAGGGGTCCCACACGAGACAACCCACTGCCAGACTCTTATGGGAAATACTTGGCCACGTTCATGGTTGAGGCACTGGAGACAGAGAAAAAGGAGTTCTTTCAACCACATGTGTAATTACTCACCATGCTGAAAGAAAATGGGTAAATTCTTTGTAATGCATTAACCTTTGTTGCAATAACAGGTGTCATTTGAGTTGTCACTAATTCCTGGAAAACCAGCACTGTTACATTATGAAATTAATTTAGCATCTCTTGTTTTCACAATCAAGTGTCTTTTCCTTGTATTACGTTCCGCTTATTTCTCCAGTAGATACATTGTCAGTTTTTATATTTTCTCAGCAGTTGAGAGTGAAAAATCTGAAGCTCTTTCTTCAGAAAAGTTATGCTAGAACTGCTCTTGTGATCCATGCTGTGCTGTCTGATGCCTGACATGTACCATGAGTAATTGGGGAAATTCTTCTGCACTGATGACAGTAAATATCAGTTCTGTTCCCTCCACAGAAAATGATTCCTGTGCTTTTTTCTGAAACTGAGATGACTCTTGTTTCTTTGAAAGGAATTATCTTAAATTGATGATATATTTCTACCACTGCTGTTGTCAGAATCGCATTCAGGGATAAGATATAATGGAGTTTTTTAGCAATTTAATAATGCAGGATTGTTTGGCTTCGACCCGCAAAAAAATTTGTGTGGATTGTTCCGCAGCACATTTCATCCCAAATAAGAGAGCTCAGGGAAGCTAAACAGTCTTTGGAAAATTTAGTTCGTTTGCAGCCACCCATAATCCTTCTCCTGGTCATTCCCATTTACTTTGGTTCACAGGTGCTGAGGTGGAGGATATTGCACCGGGCTCAGGAAAACAAGTTTCCACTCCAGCTCTGCACTGCTCTGCCTGGGGGGATCCTTTCCTCATGGCCAGAGTCCTTCTGTATACCCCAGACCCACAGCTGAGACCTGCCTCGAGCACAGGGGACACTGGAGGTGCTGCTGCTGTGGGGGCTGGGTGGCACAGGTGGCTCCAGCTGCTCCATGAGGAGCCTGGGATGGCGCTCCAGCCCTCATCCCTCGTTTCCCAGACACTTGGTTACAACATCTCTGAAGGACAGTGATGCAGCACTTCCCTCTCTCTGGTGGCAGGAACACCTCCCACAGAGGGAGTAATAGACAGACAAACTTCTTGGAAACAGCTTTCCAGAATTCTTGGTGACATTAAGGTCAAGACAGAAGACAGAGAAGAACATGGCACTGAGTACCATGATCTGGTAAAGGGACTGGAGTTAGACCAGAGGTTGGACTTGATGATCTCGGAGGTCTTTTCCAACCCAATCCATTCGATGATTCTGTGATTCTATGGAGCAAGTACATCATTTGGAAATAGAAAAAGACCAAGTTTCCAAGAGGTTCTCCAAGTGACTGAGTGTTGTCAGGTTGGAAGGGGGCTCTGAAGCTTGTCTTTGTATCCAGCTGTTCAAAGCAGGACTGACTTTAGCCACAGATTGGATTGCTTTGGGACACGAAGCCTCCAGGGTCTTGGTCTCCACTGCTGCCTATTGTTTGGAGTACTTCCAACCTTGTGGGAAATTCTGGCTGTAGGTGTTGAAGCCAACCTTAGGGCCAATTTTTTAATATCAAGATAGGTCGATTAAGTGGGAGACGATTTTTTTATCTGTTATTTAGAAGTTGTGTAGAGCTGAGACAGTTTGTTAAAGGGTTGAAATATCTGAGGGTTGATGAGAAGTCTAGAAGGGGCTTTTGTTTGGGTTTAGTGAAGGTGTGTGTTATTTTTGAGAGTTCTAGTGCTGAAGTGATGACGAGTGCAGTAACAATGATGGCGGTGGGTTTTGTGGATAAAGGTCTGGTGTCCTGGTTCAGCAACTGGGACCACTGTGTGGGTGTGGGTGTGACCAAAGCTGTGTATTCTCCACCCCCTATGTAATCTCTCACAAGCTGTTACTAATGGCCCATTGGCAGCAGCTGCCCAGGGCACAGCTGAGCCCTCAGCCTGACAGCTGGCTGGGAAAGAAGCCTGGCAGAGGAGCTGGGAGAACTCCCCTCCAGGGACTCCTTGGCACCTCCACACCCATCTGAGGGCTCAGCTCTGCTCAGGGGCCAGCAACCATTCCAAAATCCCCCCTGACTCCCAGAGTCACATCCCCCACTCTGGAACTCCCTGCCCTGGGGGACCCACTGGGGGCTCCCACCTGCACCTGAGAGGAGAGAATCTTGGGGTTTTGGGGACTTGTGGGACCACTTGTCGGACCCAGAGGAGGAGCAGACCCTCGACAGGAGGAGACCACCACTCTCGACCAGGCTGTGACCGTTGTCTGCACCAACAGGTTTTTTCACAGCATGGATTATGCTGGCACAGCATGAGCCTCAGCTTATCCCTGGTGGAGCTGCAAGGATGCAGGGGAACTCTGCATTGCAGGAGATGGAAAGTCCAGTCCCTCAAAAGAAAACAGTGGGAGCAAAGCTGAGCTCTGATGTGCACAGTAACACAGGGACAAGGCGGGTGCCTTGCCCAGACCTGCATGTGCTGCAAGTGCCGGAGGAGGAAGGTTTGCTATCTCCAAAGTCTGTATGAACTCCTTGGTGCTCCACAGCAGGGCTGGTCCTAAGGAAAACCCCTCAAGCTAAAGCAGTCAGAGTGGAGGGAGCAGAGTGGGAGCAGCTCCCTGGAGTCGAGCGCCGTGTCCTCTAAATGTTACGGGCAGCGTCTGGGAGATGCTCAACGGGCGCAAAAGGTCACCACTGCCCAAGCTTTCAGTAAAACAAAGACCAGCTATTTTTAACCTCATTTCAAGTGGGAAGCCTAAAGCCATAAGCTGGCCTGATTGCAGGAGGCCTTGGCTCCTGTGATATGCAGAGCTGGATGTACAATGCGAGCCAAGACGGAATGTGCTGCACCCAAAATCTGTTCTGCTCCGTGCTAGTGCCTGACACCCACAGGTGGGGCCCAGCCTCGTGTGGTCCTGCAAGCACTGCACTGAAAACCCAGCCCTGCCCTGCAGAGTTGCTATAGGAGACAGCAAGTTCCTGAACCAAAGGCAGGGGTTAAGGGAGAGGGACACAGATAATTTGTATGAGTTAGTAGTGTCCCCATCTGTAGCTGTGCACCACGAGGGAGTGAAAAACAGGAGGGATTGCCAGGCAGATTGGACAGGCACCATAAGGTTCGTAGCAAAGGGATCCTGTGTTCTGTTTGGAGAGTCCAGGACTCCTTAGATGTGTCCTCCAGAGGACACAAAGCTTTGACTCCAAGGCTATTTTCATAAGTAAACGTATGTATTTTCTTTTGAAGACAGATCTGCAGAGATCTTGTTAATGCACCTGCCAGCAGGAAAATAAGCATTGACAGGAGAAGGTCTGCATCTGTTTTGTGTGGCTTTCTTCCCCCTGGAGACAGAGTCAAGGGAAGCCATGTGCTGGTCCAAAGTCATCCCCTAATGTGCTGCTGCAGCATGTCCCTGTTCATACTTGTTTCTGGTATTAAACAAAAGCTATTGAGACTTCTTCGTGAACCTTATGAACCCAGCAGGACCTGAACAGCATCTTGGGTGGGTAAGCAGCGCCAGAGTCCCACCACACTCCCTGACAATTCAGTTTGTCTTTCTGATGTGACAAAGCTTCCTTTTTTCAAGAATGAAAAAAGAGGCAAGTTTGGGCCAGCCTTGTTCCTCCTGAAACCATTCTTGCAGCAAGGCCTTTCACAAACTTACAGTGGGCTTGTGGGGTATTTTGTCTGGTTTCTGCCCTGTCTGGCAGTTCAGCCTCAGTGCCCAGCAAGGCACAATTCCTCTGCAGGGACAGGCAGGAGCACACAGCTGGTTGTGAAACAGGATCACTTTCTGATTATGGGACTCTGGGGCACCTGGGCAACCTTTTGTCTTAGGAGCAAGCTTGGAAAGCTTTTAAGCAGAGGAGCCATTTGTTTCCTTTGGGTGTGCCAAGGGCTGGGACAGAAGGTGGCTCTGGCCCCCGAGGGTGGCTCTGGCCCTGGAGTACCTGAGCACATTGTTTTCCTTGGATTGACAGTCTGCAAGCAAAGCTTATCTGTGCCTTGGGTGGCTGCTGAGTGCACCATGAGGTCACTGCCTGCAGCAGTGATGTAGGTGAGGCTGGAAAGGTTTTGTAGCCAAATTTGTAAGTGCCAGAGCCTGCTCTTGGCTGTGTCTCCACCAGCTCTGGTAGGGAGCAGTGATCAGCCTGACAGCCCCATCTGCAGCGTGTTGGGGTCACAGCAAATGGTGCCAGTCACCCAACCAAGGGCCCCACAGTTTGATCCCATGGCTCCTGTTCCTCAGCTGCTGATCAAACAGCTGCCTCTCGCTTGTGCAGCTGACCTTGCAGCTCAGTGCTCAAGGCACACCTTGTGTTTCCAAGGGAAGCTCTTCTGTTGCTGTGGTGCCTCTTTTCAAGGAGGTTTTTCCTTCCCTGAGCATGAACTTCTGCTGTGCCTGGATGTTGTGGTATTGTCATCCTTTTCCCTTTTTGCAAGCAGGACAGAGTGGTTTCCCATAGCACTGTGAGAGCTTTGGAGCTCTCCTCACTGTAAAGCCCAGTGGGTGTTGGCCCTCCCTTTGGATCTGATGAGCATCCCAGACCCCCTGAACATCTCCGGTCTAGTTCTCCCTTTAGTGCTCTGCATTGCCATGTGCTTTTGAGGAAACTAGCATGCTCCTGGTTTTGTCAGAGTGTACTGACAGCATGGATACACATTCTCATTGTATCATTAGGACTTCTCTGTCCCCCAGCTGTCCCAGGTGCTGGGATGGTCAGTGAGCAGTTATTGCTTACACTTGCAGGACCAGCTGTTTGGGAATCCCAAACTGCATCACTCCTGAGGTATCGCCCTCATTTTTCACAGAGATGATGTGGGGTTTGTTAAAGTCATTATAGAGCTCTCATCAAGGGACGTTCCTGGTCTTACTCTTCCAGAACCAAGACCTACCTATGGCTCTACCCTTGTGAGGAGCCTCTTCTGTATTTCACCCTGTCCACCGGAAAGCACCACACTCTGTGCCCAGCAACTTCTCTCTGCTCTTTGGGAGAGGGAGAAGAGCCTCACAAAACATTTCTGCTGTGTCCTGCAGTGCCCCCTCACTGGGCACTTTCCAGCCCTGGCCACTGCAATTAGCAGCAATTAAGAGCAGTGCAGAGCAGCAGGGCAGAGCTGCCTGGCTCAGTTAGTTTCAAAGCTCTCGCAGATTGCACGCTCCACATCACAGGATGTAGGTGATGCCACGGGTAAGGAGCAATGCTTAAAACATCCCTGGCTGCTCCCCAGAGAGCTGAAGGACTAATTAGGGCCATGGACAGTCAGCTAATTCAGACCTTAATGAGCCCTGAGGGAGTGTGAGATAACAAAGGCTCAGATGAGCACAGCCCTGGGTTAGTAACAGGAGCCTTAGCAAGAGTTGTGCATCACACATGCCCCGGGGAGGGACTGAGGGAAAGGCCCCTGTGGGATCTGCACCGTGGTGGCTGAGCCTCCCTTCCACAATGGCAGGCAACACCCCAAAAAAGCAAGATTGGAGGGGGCTGTATTGAGAGCTGCAAAACTGGCTTGTTGGTTCTTGGGTTGAAATTAAATCTGCCCAAAGGTGATACCAAAGTCTTCTCCATGTTTGGAGGACTTGGACTGGATCTTAAATTTCTTTTCTAGGCAGTTATTTTTGGGGAAAATTGAAAAAAAAAAAAGCCATGCTGCTTTTCCTGTCCTTTGTTTTCTTGGGATGCACCTTCTGTACAGACCCAGCAAGGACCTTTGTGGGTGCAGGAGCAGGTCTGGGATCTGCCCCTGTCCCCTTATCACTTGTGTGGAAACAGAGCTCACATCTAATCAGACACCTCTGAGCTTCTGGGATATAAACCAGATGCAAGGCAAAGAAAAAGATTAAGAAAAAAAAACCCAAAACCAAAAATCCCTCACAGCTGACCTTGCACCAGAGAGTCCCCTGTATGTTTTTATCTCTGCAGTTACTGGTACCTGGAGCCTTTGTGGTTTGTGATTTCTGCTGTGGCTTTCATGGAGAGGCTGATGGGTAAAAGAAGTCTCCAGAACAGGTTTTTCAGAATTTTCTGACAGATATGAAAACATTTTATCTCTAGGGTCCCTGGTGTGACTTTGTGTATAGTGCATGCTCTTCCTCATTAATTTGCGTGGGGATTCCTCACCTCCTCCACACTCCTTTTCCACAGCTGCTGCTCCTGCTGTGTCTGTGTGAAGGCATTCCCACTCTGGTCTTCCCAACGGGAAGAGCAGGATCTGGCCTTGACTCCCAGGTTTCCATGTGCCTGTCTGCCTGTGGCACCAATGATCCCTGCTTTTAGCCTGCTGAGAAGTTTGGGAGAATTGGCACAATTTTTCTTCCCAGCTCATTTTTCATGAATTACATTTCAATTAAGTAACTATTTCTCACATCTTTATACTTCTCAGTAAGCTAAAATGGTAATTGTGGAGCAGATGAGCATGATTACAAGTCAGTTGTCAAAGAGGGTGATGGAGAGGAGCAGATCTCTGCATATGTGATGGATCCTTCCCACTGAAGGAGCATCTGGGTTCATTTCCCTGCACATTGGCCTAATTTTGTATACATGTATCACATTATATGTGTCTGGGAATCCTGCTGGGGTTGTTGCAATTCTTTCTGTTAAAAAAACCCTAAAAAATTGGCCTTTTGATAAATTGCTTCAAACTTGATCTTACTGGGAGCCTGGGACCCCCTTCCCTGATGTGCAGCTGTTGCTCCTGATTGCTGAGGTACCGAGTCCATCTTACCCCTTCCAAAATGCTGCCCATGATTTTATTTTGATTTTCTATGACGTGTATCAAAGTAGGCCAGTGCTAAACCCTTGAATATGGAGCCTCTTGGAGAGCTGGAGGTCAGAGAGCTGGAGGTCAGGTGTGAGCTCACCTGACATGGTCAGCAGGGCCAGTGGTGGCAAAGAGCAGGTTTGCCTCCCTGCTGACACCAAGGACACTTCCGTGTTTTTTCCCCTTGTTTACACGGCTCGGGAACAGCTCCTGGCTCTGTGAGTTGGGATCACACCCTTCCTGCTGCTGCCCTAGCCTGTTTCCTGGGAAAGTACAGCCTGTCTCCTCCATCTGCTGCTGCACCAGGAATAGCCTGGAGGGAGCTCTGCCCCTGCCCATGGGCGTGAGATCACGGAGAGCAAAGCCGGTGGAGCTGCTGCATGGCCCCAAAAGGGGATGGAGCTGCCTGGGGCATCGGGGGCTCCTGCCATGGGATAGTGATCCACTGGGGCACTAGGAAAGAGCCGGGGGGAAGTGTGGGACATGGGCTGGGATGGATGGAGTATGGGAGTGGGTGTGGGACACAGGATGGAGGGATGGATGGATGNGGGATGGGGTATGGGAGTGGGTGTGGGAGACGGGATGGGGTATGGGAGTGGGTGTGGGAGACGGGATGGGATATGGGAGTGGGTGTGGGAGACGGGATGGGGTATGGGAGTGGGTGTTGGACATGGGCTGGAGGGGATATGGGAGTGGGTGTGGGACACAGGATAGGATAGGTGGGATATGGGAATGGGTGTGGGACATGGGCTGGATGGATGGGATATAGGAGTGGGTGTGGGATATGGAGTAGGATGGATGGGTTATGGGAGCTGGTGTGGGACATGGGATGGATGGATGGATGGATGGATGGATGGATGGATGGATGGGATATGAGAGCTAGTGTGGGACATGGGATGGATGGATGGATGGATGGATGGATGGATGGATGGATGGATGGATGGATGGGATATGAGAGCTGGTGTGGGACAAGGGATGGATGGATGGATGCGGTATGGGAGTCTGTAGGAGAATGCCACAACAGACCTCCAAGGAGGACGGTGCTGGGAAGCAGCCTGGACCTTACCAGCTACAAATATGAGAGACTCTTGTTGTTGAAGTTTAAAAGTTATGCGTTTTTACTGCATGGTTTTAGGTTCAGAGAGTTTTCTGTGTCCCTTGCACAGTTGCCACCCCTCTCCTGCGTTCCCCTGAGGCTTGTCTCTGATGGGCCATCGCACCCCTGGGGCACCCCTGGGGGCATCTCTGCTCCTGCTGCCAACGAGTCAGGGTCACCTCTGCCTCACGTTGCCAAAGCAGCCACCAGCACCGCGCCCGCCCCTCCTGTGCGTTTCTGCCTCTGCCCCAGTCTCTGGTTCCCTACTGGTTAGTTCTCCTGGAATTTGACGAGTTTCTCCCCATTGGCTACCCAGTTGCCAGTTTCCCACGCCGTCCCTGCCCTTACCCAATTGTGTGCAAGTTCCAGAACCTTCCCCTCAAAACCTTGTAAGTATCTGTGAGTTCCTCAATAAATGTTTGCTTTTGTGCCTTCGATTCATTGGGTGTGGAGTTGATCATTATTTTACTGGTCAGTGCTCATTGTGTGACACAGGCTGGGATGGATGGTGTATGGGAGTGGGTGTGTGAAATGGGAAGGGATAAGTGGGATATGGGAGAGGATGTGTGAAATGAGATGGGATAGGTGGGACAGGAGTCAGTGTGTGACATGGGATAGGAGTCTGTGTGTGACATAGGCTGGCTTGGATGGGACAGGAGTGGGTGTGTGACATGGGACAGGAGTCAGTGTGGGACACACTTGGGACAGGAGTGGGTGTGTGACATGGGGCAGGAGTCAGTGTGGGACACACTTGGGACAGGAGTGGGTGTGTGACATGGGGCAGGAGTCGGTGTGGGACACACTTGGGACAGGAGTGGGTGTGTGACATGGGGCAGGAGTCGGTGTGGGACACACTTGGGACAGGCACTGTGTGATGGTACCCAGGCAGCCTCCAAGCTCGTGCATTATGGGCCCAAGGCACTGGGCACAATCCTGCTGTGCCTGCAGGTGGTCAGCACATCCCTCATCTGTCCCACAGCCCCTCTTTTCCATCCTGACTGTTTAGTATTTTATTGCACTACATTTTGCCATCTATGGCTGTAGCTTTGTGCTGCCCTTTGCATCATGGCAGTACTGACAGCTTGGCCCTCTCAGGTGCCCCAGCCAGGCAGATGTGTGGGCTGTGACCACTCTCTCCTCTGCCCCTCTCCTCCCGTGCTGCTGTGTGTGTGTTCCTCACCTCGCTTTGCCACATGGGCAGTGTCTTTCTGGTGCTCTGGCTTTCTGTACTACTGCAAATAGAATAAGCTGCAGCATGGCCTTCTGAACTTCTCCCATTATTTTACAGTACTATGCTGCAAATTGTGACCTTTGAATTATTATTTCTGGCCCAAAATCCTGGCATTCTTTTTGCTAATATTCTTGATATGTGAACCTTTGAAACTTTATTTTACAATCTAAGATCCCAAGAAGAACATAAAATAGGACAGGGTTGGTAAGAGCTGAGGATTTACAGGACAATTGCAGGTGTTTTCCTTGTCATGGAGTGAGTCTGTCTCATTTGCAGAGCTTTTCTTTAGGGAACACTTCAGACCAGGTGTGTCCTTGCTCACTAACCCATGTGCTACAGTAACATCAGGATATTTGATATTCTTGTTATTTTGTGTGAAACCTTCTATGCCATGCAGATTTTTCAATCACAATTCCCCAGTGACAGCTCTTCTGAGTCACCATCTTTCAGGAAGTAGCTACTGGAAGTCTCATCTCCCCCGTTCCCAGCTTCCAAACCATTTAAAAGAACTGCAATAGAAATGAGAACAATCCTAATCAGAGATGAAGAAATGAAACACCGCTGAACTCCCCTCAGCCCCCTTTTCCTTCCCCACAGCCACCCACACATCTTCCTGCTCTGCCTCCTGCCACATCAGCTCCTGGCTCCCCCTGAGCTTGGCACCTGGGGACAGTGGAGAGCTGAGGGGGATGGCTGGATGGAGAAGGGAATTCATACACTTTTACACTGTGTATAGTCTGATCCATGGCTCTGGGGTGGACAAAGGTGCTGTGTTAGTGCTGTCAGGGTTATGTGTGTATTCTGGGGGTCTCTGTAGCTTTCACTGACCCGTGGGAGTGTCTCACTCAGTACCAGGGAGAGAATGACCCTTCAGTCTGGGAAATAACAGCTCTGATGTGTGTCCACTGAAGTGAACACAATGTAACGCAGTGAAATCCCTCTGGATTCTTTGCCTGTTACTTCCAGCTGAAATACGTTTGTGGATGCTCCACTGGAGGAGTTTGATCAGGGCATCTAGATGGAAACCACTCTCTTCTAAGCATTTAAATAGTTTTTATTTATTTATTTATTTATTTATTTATTTTAAATCACATCCATAAGAAGAAAACTCCCCTCACTCCCAGCAAACCCCAAACTCACATGACTGTAAGAAACCCAAAGCAACAACCTCCTGTCTAAGTCAGGTTTCCTGGCACCTGCTCAGCCCAGCAGGGAAATACCTGGGAAGAGGCTCCAGGGTCAATGGAATGTGAAGGGAAATAAGATTCACCAGATATTTTGCAGCCTTGTCATTAGAAAACTGAGTAGGTGAAGAGCTGGATTTGGACTGGGAACTCCTTAGCCCTCCCTGTGCTTTGCTCCCCTGTCCCTGTTCACCCCTGACTTGCTCAGTGTAGAATTTATTAACATGGTGATGATACATTAGGAGAGCTCTGGACAGATACTTTGCCTCTGCTGCCAAGTCAATCCTCCCTCCTTTCCACCTGCCCCTCAGCTGCTTTCTCTGACAGACTCGATGCTCCCACATTTTGGGCAATAACAGCCCACAAGGGCTCTGGTTTCTTGGTGCCCACCTGGAATCCCTTTTCCCTGCATTTTGCCAATTGTCTCCCACACATGGGGAACAATCCCTTGTGGTACTTTCCCTCCCCACCACTGTCTGATGGCATTTCCCGGGACAGCAATGTAGGAAAAATAATTAGCAAAGCTCCCAGCGATAACAAACTGTGAAAATCTCTGCCCTCCAATTTGACTGTTTGGCATCATCAAGGAGAAGAAATGGGAAATGGCAACATTCTTTAATTCATTAATGTGTTAATTGATTTCACAAAATTAGCTTTCAGACACTAAAAGCAATCTCTCTTATCTGCTTTCTTTATGAACTGCAAGCACAAAGCAGAAGTGGGGAGGGCAAGGCTGCCACTTGCACAAGTAAATGAAATACTGATATACCATAAGTTGCCTGAAAGCAAAAATCAAGGTCTTTCCCGTTCTGCTGAATTTGGTATGCATCAAAAATACACACTGTCTGCATTTCCAGTACTCTGGAGAGGAAAAGGGCAATGTTTTCTTCCCCATCAAGAACAAGGGGCAGTCAGAACCAAGGAACAGGGAACAGCCCAGTCCAAGGAAATGATTTGATTGTCAGGAGAGCCCTCAGAAATCTATTGTCACAGATCTCTGCCAGTGAGAGAAGTGGGACATGCAATGGAATGGAGTTGTTGTCACACCAAGTGTCTTCCTTCAAAACCACTTCCAGTGGTGTTTATTTTTTGTATTGATTTCAAGAGGCTCTGGCTGCAGTACAGCTCCTCCTCCAGTGTGAATCCTTCTCTGGAGAATGTTTTCCAGGTGGTTTTTTTTGAACACAGATGTATAGTTGAGAAATTAAATCAGCAATGCAGCAGACAAAGGGAACAGCTTCAAAGGTCAACCTTGGAATAGTTAATGGCTTGGCATCACTTCCTCAGCATCTTTGCCGGACATCTTAAGCCAAAACCTCCACTGCTCTCAGGGGACAAGAGCCCTTCTCCCCCTGCTTTCTCTCTAGAAGTCTAACCCACATCCAGAAGTTAAAAATTACTCTCTTAGAAAGAGATTGTTCAAGTTGAAAGAAAACAGTTTTTCTCTCCCATTTCAAGTGAAGATGGGCTGTAGTACATCTCCTGCTGGGAGAGAGGCTGGATAAGCAAGCACAGCACTGACAGGAAATGGGTGTTTCCCCCTCTGAAATGAAATCTAAATTCCCCTTGGGGGGATGTCCTCCCCACTGCATCCCCCAGGGATTTTTTCTGGATACCCATCAACCACCCAGCCAGTTGGGGTCATCTTGGGTCAAGCTTGGATTGTGGAAAGCAGTTTGAGGCTGAAATGGGGCTGCATTCAGGGTGCTAAGGGTCTGAGCATAATGAAGATGGTCACCATGAACCTTGGCCCAGGGTTGTTTCTTCCCATTGCTTTTCGACCCGTGTTTCTGGAGAACAACCTGCAGTGATGAGGGTGGGAGGACTAGGAAGTGCTGCCACTTGTGATCATGGCCACTGTGAAGCTTCCAACTGTTTGGGGTTTAGGAAGAGTTCAGGCATCTGAAAGTGCATTATCTTAACATTTGGCAGGATGAAAATCTGGAGGAGACAGTATTAGAAATTTACTGTTCATTAACACCACCTAATTAAATCATTTAGCCAGCACTCTCTGTACCAATGCACGTTCTATTTTGAGGTTTCACTCTTTCTGCCAAGTTCTGGTCTCCAGACCAGCTTTATTTTTGAGTGGGAACGAAGGACTTTGGGGCAATGTCAAGCATTGTGCATTGAATCTGCTAATTTGTGGCAGGATTGTGCAATTGTTCCTCAGCCACGGGGACTAATTGGGGATGTGCCTCACAGGATGAGTGTGGGATGGCTTTGGTTAAGAACAGGCTGGAGGAACAGCCCAGAGCAGTTAAGTTGTATAAGAACCCAGCACAGCCATGAGTAAGGCTCATATGATGGAGCCCTCTCTTTTAATTCTGGGAGATTTGTTGTAGTCAAGGGTTTCCTGAGAATATTATTTATAATGCACTTGCTTCCTCACAACCTTTCATTTCTCAGTAGCAGAGCCTCATCCCTTCTGTGGTTTCAGCACAGTCTGGGGAAAGGGTCTTGCTTCGGTTTTGCTGCGGATTCATCTCTTTGGCATTATCCTCCTCACATCTCTGTTGGATGTAGGCTTTGTTTTCCTTTCATAAGCTTATTTTTAGCTCAAGAAGTGCACTTGAGACACCATCCTTCCTGAGCAGCCATGCTGCTGCCTAAAC
This sequence comes from Sakesphorus luctuosus, assembly GCA_013396695.1. Taxonomy (NCBI): domain Eukaryota; kingdom Metazoa; phylum Chordata; class Aves; order Passeriformes; family Thamnophilidae; genus Sakesphorus; species Sakesphorus luctuosus. The sequence goes on from VWZD01010242.1 coordinate 162,461, forward strand.
AACCTTGTTCTTTGTGCAGCATTCCCTGTGAGGTGGGTTTGTCCCCCAGGATTTAGTAAAGCTGCACTGAAATACCTCTGGTGCTTGGACTGGAGTTTTATCTCCTGAGAGAGGCTGAAATCCTGAAAGCCACAGTGAAACCCTGTCTGACCCCAGAGAAGTGAGGATGAAGGGGGAGCAGCTGATACACAACCTGGGTAAGACTGGGGATATGTGGGGATCCAGCAGGAACAAAACCCTGGCACAGCTCCCACTTCTCACAGCCCAATCCATGCACCCACTCCCTGCTCTTGCCCCACTTTCCAGCTCTGAGGGAGGGATGAGCTGCCCAGGGGTGAGAGCTGGTCTGTCCCTCTGTATGCCCAGGGAGGCTTCCCAGGGTTTGTGGAGACTGAAGAGAGCTCGGGGAAAGGAAAGAGGGAAATCTACAGCGACATCTGAGAAGACAGTTAGCACTGGGGCAATGGGTGCAGAAGAGTCAAAAAACTGAAAGTAGAATTTAAAATGTGGACTAAAGTCTTGAGATTAGATCCTGATGTTGGCCTGATTAACACACCAATTCCCATGGGCTTTGGTGGGCTTTGGAGAAGCCTCTTCTTGGGCTTCTGCTGCAAGTTGGGCTCAGTTCAGCTGCACTGGGGTTTGTCTGGGGAGGATAAAGCTCCAGCACCTTTCCCAAAGGTGTAGCAGTGCCCTCCCTGTTATGGCAGTCAGGGATCCTATTTAATCCACAGCTTTTCCCTCTGACCACGGGCCCTGGAGCTGCTGTGCAGCACTGCTGACAGAAACCTTCCATGGAGAAAAGGGAAAGCACTGCTGCAGCCCAGGGGAGGGAGACATGGGCCAGTGCCATGGGCCTGAACTCAAAGGTCCCTTCCAACCTGTGGGATTCCATGATCTAAGTCTGTCTGGGCCTCAGTAACTCACCAAGGAGCTTTGCTCAGGCTCATCCCTTCCATTAGAACAGTTTTCCTCAAGGAATTCCTCCTTGCTGTGTAGTTGGAGATACATCTTTCCCCCTCTCTGCTGTACTTTTGTTTTCACAGCTCCTACCTGATTGCCCAGGGCTGTTCACTCACACTGCAGCAGAGTTCAGGTTTGATTTATTTTATATATAATTTCAATAATTATTTTATTTTATGATCAAGAGCTTACAAGTGTCTTTTGCAAAGTGCCACTTGCATTAATACTCATTCTGGAAATGGGGCCTCTTCCCACCAGCAGCAGGAGCAGCTTTAACCTCTGCCTGGCTCGCTGCTCATCTACAGTGCTCTCAACACATCCATGCCTGCCTGGGACTGCCTGGAGGAAATGTGGGAGAGGGAGAGAGAAAATGCTCAGGAGGAAAAGCAGGAGAGGTAACAGCCTCTGTCCCATCACTAGAGATGGTTTTTGAGGAGGGAACTTTGCAGATGTCAATGGAAACCTGCCCCATGTCGGTGCACAGACAAATGCCTGATAACTGGATGCAGGGGATGCACCAGTTGGAAATGGAGAAGGACAATGATTAATGCAGAGCCCAAGATTACATCCAGCAGGGAATGGGTTGGGAAGGAGTTTGCAGGGGAAAGCCAAGAGCCTGCGAGCCAAGGGGCCCCTTATCTCCCAACCTTCTCCAGAGAGAGGGGGAAGTGAGGGGGCTGTGGGACAGGGCTGGCAGCGCCTGCACAGGTGGGAAGGGGCTCTCTCAGCTGCCCTGGCTGCTGGCAGGAGGGTGAAAGCAGTGGAAAGCACAAAGGGAAATTATTAAATGCAAACATGACTTATTAAACCCAGCAAAAGAGGGGAAAGGGCTGCTGTGCTCTTGCCTTGGCCATTGCTCCCAAGACATCTCAGGGTGTCCTGGCTAGCTGGGCTCCAGCAGACTCATTTGGAATTTATAAGAGCTGTAATTATGCCATTTACTACTATTTGAATTGACCCATGGGACCCAAAGGACTGAATTTAGGGGTGTCCTTAATCCAAACTTCAGATGCAACCTCAACAGCTCATACTCAGCACTGGGCAGTGGTGAAGAGGGCAGAGGTGTGTGGGGAAGGAAGTGGGGAAATGAGCTGCAGGCCCTGTGCCAGGCAGGTCAGGGCACCTCTCACACCTTGGGGCGTGGTTTTTTCATTACTAAAATGGAAAGGGTGAGGGTGCCCAAGCAGTGCTTGTCCTCCCTGTGCTGGGCTTTAGGCACCACTGCAGGAATAACAAGAAATAATGTCAATTGGAAGAAATGCTCATGGTTTGTTGGAGCTGTTTCCATTGCAGAACTAATGGCCAGTCACCAACATTACAGCAGCTCCTTGTCACAGCTGAATGCACACCCTGAGCTTCACTTGTGTAATGTCACTGTTTGGCATGTAATGAGAAAGAAGAATTTTTGCCTCTAAATTGCAGCACATGTTAAAAACAACAAGTAGAAAGCAGAGGAGCTTGTGAACCACCCCACTAATCAAGAATTTACAACCCTCAGTGCTGGTCAGGGGAGGGAAACATGGGGTGATGACAGAAGTCTGTGTTTTCTGAACCAGCTGTACAAGCAAGATGAGCCTGGGAAGCAAGAAAGCAATGAATTAAATGCAAAAGGAAATAAAAAAAAAAGTCAGAGATGAAAGGAAATAAAGCGGGGGGTGAAGGAAGGAATTAAAAGACAGGAATGAATAGAAGGCAAATAAGAAGGGAAGATGAGAGCCCTTGGAGCTGGTACCCTGCTGAGGGCTTTGCAGCATCCCTGGGGCTGGGGCTGGCAGTGCCTGCTAGCAGGGCATGGGTGGGATGGAGGTGTGGTGAGTTGGCCAGTCCAGGGCTCCCTGTCATGGGAAGAGGGATGTGTGGGTGCTTGGATCTTGGATCAGGCACAAGGTGACCAGCAGGAGGGAGCAGGTGGATGAGCTGTAAGACATGGAAGAAAGTGGGTGGAGAACATGGATCTGGCCTTTCCCCAGCCTGTGGGGCACAGGCAGTGAATGGCAGCCCAGGGCACAGGCTGGCTGGGGGCACACATGGTGGGCACCCTCCCCAGGCAGGGTCTGCTCCTGGGGGGGTGTCTCCATGACCATCTGGCTAGAAATGCTTATTGCTCCTTCAGAGAGGGGCTGTGCTGCTACTCATGTCCTGGGGGCAGTTTGGGGTGGCCCTTAGGGACACCCAGGTGGCAGTGAAGCATAAGGGGCTCTCACTCACCTGTGCTGGGGGCTCCCCAGGTGTCCCCAGTGGCTGCAGAGGACACTGATGTCAGCACAGACCCCTCTGCCCTGGACCTCTCTGTTCCATTCAAACCCTGCTGAGATGCCTGACACCAGCACAGGTGAACTGATGTGCCTTGACACCCCCGCCTCAGTCTCCAGTGTGCCACTCACCAACCCCAGTGCTGAGCTCTGCACTCAGGAGCCAAACAGTGACAACCCTTTGAGAGCAGCTTTAATTTGTTACGAGCCATAAGTCAAGAGAAAAAAACCAATCAATCTATGTTACCTAGACAAGCATTCCCCTGTCATTAATCCTGCTCTCACTGCTAAGCCTCTTTCCAGTCCACTTCTCCTGTAACCGCCTTGTTTGCTCCCAGTGCTCTGCTGGGCCAGGCAGGGACAGAACCACGGGCAGCTTTGCTGCTGGTTCTTTATGCTCAGGTCCCCTTGAGGGATCTCTGCTGGGATATTTGGGTGGGAACACTGCAGAGATGTGTGGATTTGAACCATCTGTTTCCACTGGAACAAAGGGAGCCCATCACATTAGTTCTGTTGGTCTTTGAACTCTTTGCACACCTGGCAGAGGCCGTGCACGTGAGCAGATGAACAGGGTTGTTCCAACAGTCCATCAGTTTGGGGCAGGTATAAATAATGCCTGGCACTGAAGGCAATGCTCTTTTTCTGCTGCCCTCCTGAAATTTCTCATCCTCCAGCCTGGGAATGGTAGAGGAGTTATATATAACTTGAGGGGAGGAAGGGGTGTTGGAATTCAAACTGGCATTTCTACAGCAGTTTGTATCAGCCTTTCCTCTTCCAGCAAAAGCTTTGGTTTGTGTTGGGTGCAGGGTAAGTGTGGCCTTTAACCCTCTACGTGACTGGCTATTACTAATATGCCTTTTCATAAAAAGCCAAAAGAATTAGAGTCAGGACAAAGCCCAGCACTGAGCAGGTTTTCCCTCTCTCCCAGGGCTATCTCTGGGTTTTGGGGCACTGGTAAGTGCAAACCACCCCATTAGCTCCTTACCCTGGTTCCAGTGTCTGACTCAAAATGGGTCTGCCTGGGGGTGTGAATGAACTGGCTCTGCCTCTTGGGTACAAGCTGTGACTCCTGTTTCACACCCAGGAGACACAAACACAGCCTCTGCCACCCCCAGTTCTGCACTCTGGTTTCCCACACACTGTACAATCAGCAAGGTCAGCGTGCCCAGGGCACAGGGAGGGATGTCAGAACCCAACCACCCATCTCCCTTTGCCAGGTAAGTGTTGTTGCCACCCTTTGCAGCACAAACCCACCTTGAATCCACACACAACCACCACCTTGCTGCTATCTGCCCAGGATGTCTCTAGTGGAGCCCCAGGGGAGCACCAAATGATGTGTGAGGCTCAACCACTCGGTAGTCAGGCAGCAAAATCAAACTTGTTTAATGGAACATCCAGACAGTAAAACTGAGGCCAGTGTGGCTGCACTGGCAACACCGAGAAGGGCAGCAGGACACATCCTGGATGGCACTGGCAGCCCCAGGCCTTGTGCCACCAAACATTCCTGCCCACTGTGCCAAGCAGGCTGCGATCCCATCACTGGAATGCTGGCTGGGGTGGGTGCTGCACGTGGGATACGTACCTGGGTGGCACAACCCCCTGGAGCATCCCCTGTGCAGTCACTTCACTGTCCCCAGCAAGCAGCGGGTGCCTTCAGGTGGCAGCTGGGTGGTTTTGAGTGGAGCCTGCACACTCTCAGTCCTCAGGGAACGGGCACCACCATCCCGGGAGCAGAGCCAGAGACTGCGGCACCAGTCCCGGCTCCCACCACAGCTATGGGTATTTACTGTATTTGCTCCTAGGTTCTTTTCCTGGTCCAAAGAGTCTGGATTTCCTTTGTATAGCGTGAAACCACCGCAGCAGCAGGGCTGGCCAGGGGCTCCTCTCTTGCTGCCCTGTATCTGTGGGGGAGTGAAACTTTGAGGAAATCAGTGCATTGGTCACACATTCCCTGAAAAAGCAGCCTGTGGGATAAGGGGTTTGTTAAGACAGGTGACAACATGGTTACAGCTCCCCTTGATGGGAAGAGAAACTCCTCTGTTCCTGACCCACCTTGTGTGGCCACACAGCCCCACCTGTGTGATGGCACCAGTGTGTCTGAGTAGGGAGGGCTCTTGGTGACCCTCCCAGGCTTTTGTGGCACCTGGGTGTCCCTTGGGACTGTGAGGGCCCTCCACAGCTGGAGCACATGGACACCACGGACACCAACACAGCAGAGCTTGGCTCCAGCCAAACCAGAAAAACAATCACACAATACCAATGATGTGGTTCAGGTCAGATAAGGCAGAGAGTGACAGTCTCTTACAATTGCACTGTTGGTGTAATTTGCCCTTTCTATCCTTGGCTGGTTTTAGGCACAAGGCTCTGTAAGCACCACACACTTCATGTCACCTGAGCTCTGGAGGGGGAACCATGAGTGTGGTGTCAGGCTGCTCTTTTTTGGCACAGGCACTGATCTGGCTGCTGAGGAATTAAAACAGCAAATGGCACTTCCTTGCATTTTATCCAGCTTCCAAACAGAAGGCAACTAGTGAGATGGCTCAAATAGGTGGAAAGCAATTCCACTTTAAGACATAATATACCTTGGACTCACAACTCCTTGTGGTCTGGGCTTCACAGGAGTGACTGATGATGGAAAAGCCATCAAATGTCCAGGGCAGCAAGAATAAAATGGGTATTAAAATCTGGGCAATGCAGCTCAACAGAGCTCTGCTCAGACCATTCATCTGCAGAGGGCAGCTCTCGCTGGGATGAAGGAGCAGCTGGTGACAAAGGACCTTCTGAGATAACAGCAGTGGCTTCACTTCTGTAAATGACTTATTTGTTCAGACCTGCTGCTCTCTTCACACCTCTGCAGTGTTCTGAATGTGACAGAGTACCAACCAAGTCTGTACAAACTAGCCTTTAAAATCATTGTCTTTGGGAGGAAGAGGTTCTTCCTCTTAAGTCATTGAGCTAAAGCATTTGCACCCAGGGCAAACTGTGCTGTGGGCAAGGGCCAACTGCTTGATTCCCTGGGAACCTTCATGAGTAAAAGCTTCCCAGCCTTTGTAAAGGTGAGCTGGGAACAGAAGCAAATTTACCAACAGAGCCTCTTATTGCTTCTCCAGATGAATAAAAGAGAGGTAAACTTCTCTTCTGAAGTCGCCTTCCCTCGCTTCCAGGGCCAGCCAGGGAGACAGCACTGAGACTCCTGGAGCGTGAATTCTTGGATATTATTTATGAGCTAATTTAGTGCCATAATTTATTGTGAAAACATCGTGGCAGAAACGTGTCTCTGTTCCCCTCCAGCTGCAAAAGGGATGTGCCAGCCAGGCAGGCTCTCACTGTGAATGTTGTGGCTTTCTGCTCCTACAGGTGTGTGTACAAGGCCTGAGTGTGCACAGCCTTATCTCCCCCCAGAGGGCCATGGCCAGCTCTGCTCCCCAGCCGTGATTGCACAAGCAGCCAGAGGTGCCACACACTGGACAAAAAGCTCCAGCACTGATGTTTTCTTCATGAGACCAGTGTTTCTGCAAGGGTTTAATTTTTTAACATGCTCTCCTAAACGAGAAATAACCCCTCACATTTGCTCCTGTTTTGTAGAGGTTTAGTTGCTGCTGGGACCAGAAGTGAAAGAAGAGGGAAGTGCCTCAGACTGGCCACCACTGGCTTTGGCTGGGGAGTGGACATAGAGGTGCTGGAGGAAGGGTTGGAGATGGGCCCTCCTGGAAAAGGGAAACACTTGTGAGCCATTTCTGCTGCAGGGCCCAGCCTGTGGAAAATGCTGAGCACAGAGACCCTGTCAGACCTGCAAGAGGTGACAAACTACTGTGGCTCTGAAATGAGGAGGAGCAAGCCTTCACCGGGGTGTATTTTGCCTGGAGAGAGCTAGAAGAAAAAAAGGATGCGAACATTAAAAGCATTTAAGAAACACCTTGTATCACTTTTCCATAGCAAAGGTAAGAGGTGTAGATAAACACAGTTTTACAATTTGTTCCTGCAGTTTCAGGGATTATATTTGCAGTTTAACAGCTCTTGTCCTTCCTTAGCTGAGAAACCCTCAGAGGACAGTGCTTACAAACACTCCCCAAATACCCGTTATTCCTGCTGCATCCCCAGCAACATGCCATTCCAGTTGTTTACAAACCTACACAGAGGGTGCGTTACCTGCTCTGGAGGATGCTGACCTGCAGCTGCACTGACTGCAGAACCCAGTGCTGCTTCTTGGCTACAGAATAATGAGACAATGTATTTTTGGGGTAGATTGGGATGTGTAATCCCAGCACCATTACTCAGATTGGAAGTCTGACTCCTTAAAAAGCATAAACTCTTCTGTAATTCCATGGATATACACACATGGATAAACCAGAGATGGCTTTACGTGCACAGCCACTCATACAACACTCCTGCCGTGTCACAAAAACATCAGCTTAAGAGTTTTACCCATTCCATTCCATTCCATTCCATTCCATTCCATTCCATTCCCTTCCCAAGCAGAGCCTATGGAGGCTGCCAGCCCTACACAATGCACCTTCAGCTGGGGCAGCACACCAGGGTCTGTCACCCAGGAACACGCCCAACAACCCCAACACCCGACAAGAAAAAGGCTTTTCAAATGGGTTTCTTTGGTTTTTGCTTTTGTTTCATGCAAGCAAAGTTCACAGTAGCTGGCTGGATGCTGGGTGGCTGGAGGAAGCGAAAAACAAACAAATCCCAGCCTTGAATGAACTCAGAAGTCGACTATCAGCTACGGGTTGCAGCAGCATTCCCGACCGTGGAGAGCTCTTCCCACTGCCAGGAAAGCAAGCTGGGGTGGGCGCAGCTGTGGGCATGGAGGCTGTTTCTTTAGAGCTCTGAGTAAGCTTTGGTGCTGCTCTTGCTCCTCTTTGTCAGGGATTTTTTGGGTTCATTACACATCTTGAGCAAGGCACCCTGCCTGTGCCCTCCCTGCCCAGCCCCTCCTTCCCCACAGCTCCCACTGGCAGACTCAGAGGGGACTGCAAAATCCTGGCAAACAGCTTTTTGGCCTGCAGAGGCAATGGTGGGGGCAGGAGAGGCTTCTCCCAAGGGAGGTTTGGTATTTAGCTGCACTCAGGGGCTGCTCTGCCCTGCAGAGCTCTGTGGAAGCGGCACTGTGCCCTCCTGCTCCAGAGGGACTCCAGCTGGGAGAGCAGCAGGATCAGCTGGAGAGGAACCCCAGCACGGCACCAATGGCCTCTTCACTGCAAGCAAAAATGGAAGCAAGAGGAAGAAAGCTGGGCTGGGTATTGCTGAAGCAGGAGGCAGATGTGAAGCTGCGATGTCTGAGGTGTGGGTGAGTCTGCCCCTGACCCTGCTCACGTGCTGGCCCCAAGCTGTGCCTCCCTCCATCTCACTCTCTCACAGCTCCCTGGGTTTTGCATTTCTTGAGCCGTGACTCGTTTCCTCATCTCTGTGGGCTGAGATGTGGTCAGACTGTGTCCCAGCACCTTGGCCATCCCTACCCCGAGGGGCACCCAGGGCAGAGTGGAAAGGGCAGAAAGTCAGTGCAAACTGACTGCAAAGGTGGCAACTGGGCTGCCATCATTTACAGCACCATGATCCTGAGCCTGTGCGTGTCTGCACGTCATGACAGGCACCATTCCCAACCAGGCTGGGCCACGGTGTGATAACCCTGCTTTGCTGGGCTAGAGTTGTGTTTTTAGGCTATCTAGACATACACGACTCAACTGTCTTACCTGCAAAACGCCTCTGGGTTTCTGGAGGAGGCACTTGGCCTTTCAGGGCTAAAGCTCCTTCTCCCAGGGCAGGACCCTGCTCATTGCCTGTGTCCAGCCCTCTGCAGCAGGGCAGTGCTGGCCAGGCTCCTTCCCGTGCAAAACCCACCCCCTGCTCTACTGACACAAGCTCCAAAGTGCTTCCTGGGTTGCTCAGAGAGTGTTTGTGCTTGGATGTCTGTCCAGAGAACTCGGCTGTCTTCAGGTCTGGGCTGGAGCTTAGCAAAGTGCAGGAACAAAAAGCATTTTAACCCCAGGTTCTGGGGCTGACTGATCCCAGCCCCACTTGGAGTGACCCCTGCCGGGGGGTTTGTCAGTGCTGAACCTTAAGCTACTCATTACTCGTTTCACTCAGTTCAGAGGGAGGACACAGAGCAAGGGGAGGTGGGACATTTCCAGAACAACCCTACTTTTTGGCTGCACAGGACTTGTCTGTGCCCACTGTGCTGCCAGGCTGGAGCCCACCGCGGCGACTTGAGCTCAGCCTCGGGGCAAGGTGACACCGCTCTGAGGAAAATGAGTTAAAATGCCTTCAGATGCCTTTTCACTTCTTTTTATTTAATTCCATAAATATTTTCATAAGGCTCAGTGTCTTTACAACACTTTTTTAAACACTTTTTTGTTTTATACACACAACTTTGACACTTGTTTGACAGGGTCAAACAGTCCAATATAAACAAAATAATAAAACTGGCAAGTGCGGATCAGCTGGGTTACCAAAATCCTTTTTTTTTCTTTTTTTTTTAATTTTTTTTTTTGCTCTTACTGTTAAAACCCCAAAAGCACTAAAATATCAGTATTTGGCTTCAAACTAGAATTTTAAAAACCTTTTTTTTTTTTTAATTCTCTGCTACAAGTCCCTGTCGTCATAGTGCCTTTAAACTCCTACAACAGACTCTTCTTTTCTTCTTAAGGAAAAATAAGCTTGGTGATGCCATGCAGAACTTACAATAGCTACTAAATATACATGTTCCCTGAAATGTAGCTGCAATGAAAAGATGACAGAGCATAAAGAGAACAAAACCAGAAACCCAAAGCACCACAGTGTACTATCAATAACATTGCAATGGATGGCTGGTGCCCATCCAGAAACTGAAACAAATTTCAAATATATTTCTCTATGTATTATTTTCTATTTACAACTGTTAGATGCACCTAGGTTGGTTCTTGTTTGACTTTTTGGAGAGGGTGGGGAGGCGAAAATCTTGAATTTAGATCCTCTGTTCTAGTGTCTAGGTCAAGGGGTAATGCATGTCATTTATCTAGGGAGGAGGGTGTCTTTATTTTTATATATATATATATATATGTAGATTCAGCCAGAGAAATACCGTAAACATTTAAGTTTGTTACAACTCTCTTGCTTCTGCATATGGAATGGTAAGTGGGTTCCTCCTGTCTGGCATTGAAATGAAAGTCTGTACCAGATGCTCAGTCAAATCACCCCATGTGCATCCGCGCCGCTCCCGACAGCCCAGCCCTGCTCCCTACTGGGAAACCACAGGAGGTGGGAAAGTGGCACCCAGTGCTGGTTCTTCTTTGTGCCAATGCTCCATTTCCTGCAGCACCTTGGCAATTTATGGAGGGGAAGAGCTTTCCTGGATGCCATTGCCCGAGAACCAGGCCCCTCTGGCTCTGGAACACGCCTGCAGCTGCTCTGCTCGGGCAGTGCTGGCTGGTGGCTCCCACTTAACAAAGAAGCTGCGAGTCCAACAAGTGTGGCCTTGTCAGATCAAGCGAGTCTTGACTTATGATGCAAATAATGGTGTGGCGGTGGTGTTTCTTTTTTCCTAGTGCTGAATATTTAGGAAGCATCTTCTCATAAAAATTATGGATGTCTCATTCTCACTCTCTGAGGCACAAAACAGTAAATGAACAGGCTTAACTAATGTGCTTGTTACTTTTTTCTTTCCCCCTAAGCAATTAAAAAGGCAAAGGAATAAGTGAAATTTTCATCATGTTGACAACATTTTGGAATCTCTCTCTCTTTCTCTCTCTCTCTCTCTCTCTGCATCTGTCCAGCCATTCAGAAAGAGTAAAACATTCCAGTTAACTGCTGAGAACCCACCTCATTCCTTTGTTAAATACACATTCTGTTAAAGAAACAAAACAATATTTGCCATGTATCCCATATTAAAATCTCACCATAAAAATGCAAAGATACAAAACAGCATAAAAATAATTTCTGATATAAAATTGGGTTGCCTCCTATTTGAGATTATTGGTGTCTGGCTGCTGCCTGTCACAGAGGGGCCACTCCTCCACTCCAAAATACTGATCTGGCTTTGCTGATTATTGATAGTTTCAAGATTAGTCAAAAGTATAAGAGAGACTATTTTTCAACTGAAATAAAAATAATGCCACCCTTGTAATATGCCCTGAAGTGAAACAGGCTCCATGGAAATAATGAAATCACACCCTCTACTCTTCCCATTCACTTGTATTTCTCAGGGGCCAAAAACAAAGAATGTATCTGTGCACTGGTTGGCCTGGGGTGCTTATGTGGTGTATCAGATTCAAAAGAAAATGACAAATACCGTGATCAATCACTTTATCCCACATTTTCAAAGGAGTTTGCAGAATAGCTCTGCAAAGGTTTTAAATTCATCTTCTAAATCTGGTTAAACAGTCTCACTTGCCCTAGGAAAAAAAAATCATCCTCGTGCACAATGGTTTGTTTTACAAGCTTAAACATAAGCTTTTGCACTTGCAAACAAATGTACTTAAGGCTGAAATTGTAGGACGTGTCTTTAAAACCAGAGCTGTGAATCTCCAGAGGGAGAAAAAGAGAGAGAAAGAGACCTGGAGAGTTTGGCTTAATGGCTCCAGAGCCTGCTGGCACTGGCACACCTCTGGGGGCCTGCACTGAGCACTGAGGTGGGCTGGGTCACACAATCAGGGCTACACCTCTCAGGTAACAGCACACCTGCCCTGGCAGGCAGCTCTCACCTCCCCGGGGGCTTCACCTGGCAGGGGAACCTTCCCAGGGACCCTTCACTAGCAGGGTACTATGGCAGCTCATGGGTGCTGGGAGCCAGGGATGCCCAGAGGGGAGCCAGGGATGCCCAGAGGGGAGCAGGCACTGAGCTCCCACCTCTGGAACCACTGGCCCCGCTAATGGCAATTAGTGCTTCATTAACGCAGGGCTGTGCAGGCTGAGTGTGGCCGAGGATGGGACCTTAGTTCCTGAAGACAGAAAACTGGCCATTTGGGAACCTCGTAGCCAATTTTCCTTCAGCTGCAATGGAGGCATGAAGCCATCAGTTTTTAAGCTTTTATCTTTGCATGAAAAACAAAGATAGGAGTGGGCTTTTCAGAGTTATGTCTTAGCTTGAAAAGAAAATAAACCAAAGATAACCCCACAGAAACAAAGCTAAACGCAAAACAAAGAAAAGCCCCTGGTATTCTTTTCTCAGTCTTACTCCGAGTGTGAACAAATCACACAGAATTGAGAAAAAGACAGTGCTTAAAAAATAATGCAAAAAATCAACTGAGGAAAACCCATCTCTGACTTCCTAAATAGCTGCTTCTTCCCCTTCTGCTGGGTTTCACCTGCCCACAACAGAACAGTTAAAGCCAGAGAAATACTGCGCAGCAGAGCAGGAGCACAGGGAGCACATCCAGACAGGCACAAGTCAGACCAGGGAATGCAGGACAGGGAGAGGGGCAATGCCCCTCACTGGGGTGGGCACTCAGGGACAGCCAAGGGAGGGACAGAGAGGGAGCACAGACCTCCCAACACTCCAAAAAACAAACAACCCCCCCATAAATAAAATCAAAGAAAATATACACCAATGTAGTCCATGAGGAACTTCCATGACGGAGTCACACAAGCGAGAAAGCATTCTGGGATGCCAGTGACGACCAGGATGAAAATGAAGAAAAACAGGAAAAAAAAAAGATGTCCAACCAATGGAATAAAATAAAATAGGTCACATGGTTAGAAATCATTGGTGCTTCCTAGTATCTAGTAGCAGATTACTTCCCAAAAACAACAAAAAAAGTTTTTGGTCCTTCTATATATATACATATATGTATAT
>VWZD01010244.1:6998-25364 GCA_013396695.1 Sakesphorus luctuosus
GGAAATGCCCCCGCTGCCATCGCGGCGGGGGCCGATCCCGAGGGCAAAGAGCGTTCCGGGGGTGGCAGGAGCGGGGTGGGACGCGGCGGGGGCGTCCCCAGGGGAGCAGATGGAGGCTGAAGCATCAGCAGCCCCACGGCGGAGAGGCTTTGCTGGGGAAGGGTGTGCAGTGGGGCAAATCCTGCCAGCTTGGCGCTGCTGGGGTGGTGCGTTACCCCTGCAGCTCCCGCTCATCCCAGCGGGAATTTCCGCCCCCTCCCGCCGGGATAATGCTGGTGCTGTAACGGTGGAAGAGATTCCCATGCCAACAGTTGGGCCTCATCCTGCGTCTCTCCTGCTGCAAATCCTCAGCGTGGGGTGCTGAGCCTGCTCAGCTCGGGGATGTGACTCTGCTTCGATCCTGAGCTGGGACAGCTCCAGAAAAAGCCAGAGGCAGGGAATTCCAGGTGGTGGTGTTGGGGAAACTGAGGCAGAGCGGGGGGGGCAGGTGCTATGGCCCCCCTGAGCCCCACCCCCTGGTGTGTGCCCTTCAGCCCATAATTACAACAAATTAATCCAGCAGAGAGAGTGCTGATGAATCTTCAGGCTGTGCTGTCGTGGGGAGTCTCAGGTTGTCCCTCCGGCATCACCATGATCTGGGGGCAGATCCCCTGGAGGGACTTGGGCCCATCACCAGAATATTTGGGACAGCAGTTTCATCTGTGCTTGGCTGAAAAGGCCACTGTCAGCTTTGGGGGGCAACAGGCCCAGCTCTTCCTTCAGCATGGAGCAGGATCTGGCCAGCATCCCTCCCCATTGCTCCCTGGGAGTGGGTGGCCTTCATCCATGGTGAGGATGGTTGGGATAAATGTTCCTGCCATGGCTGCAGAGCAGCTTCACAGCTCTCCCCATGTGGCCCATCCCACGAGGAAATGGGGGCACAGCGATCTGGGGGCTCCAGCAGCGAGTCAGGAGAACCTGGTCCCAACATGCTGTGGTGGCCAGGCTGGACATCTCTGCCCCCAGGGCTATTGGGGTGTCTGAGCACCCAGCACCTTTGCAGGGTCCTTGTCCTGGGGGTCTTTGTGGCATCCTTGCCCCTACAGCATCTGGGGTGTCCCAGCACAAGGGCTTTGTGGTGTCACCATTAACGGGACCATTTGGCTGCGCCCAGATTCCTTGGGAGGTCTCCATGCTCAGGTCCCTTGGAAGGTCTCCACACCCTGGGCCCTTGGAGCATTTCTGCACCAAAAACATTTGGGGTGTCCAAGCCCCCAGGGCTTATCCCTGATCCCACAGCATTGGGGAGTGTCCCAGCACCCATGGCCTTTGGGGTGTCACTGTTGAGGGGACCCTCTGAGTGCCCAGGTCCACTGGAGCATCTCCACACTCATGGCCTTTGGGGTGTCCAAGCACTCAAAATTTGGGGTATCTCTGCACCAAGGGCCTCTGGGTGGTCTCCATGAGCAGGACCACTGCAGGCTCCATACCCATTCCCTTGGAGCATCTTTGCTGGAGCCAGAGGAGGGTCCCTGCACACAAAACGTCCGGGGTCTCTCACATCCAGGGTCTCTGGAGATTGTACACATGCAACACTTGGGGGGTATCTGTGCACCCAGGGCACTTGGAGCATCTCTGAACCCAAATCTCTTGGGATATCTCTGCACCCCATGTCTCTTGGAGTACCTCTACATGCAGAACTTTTGGGGTGTCTCAGCACCCAGATCCCTTGGACCTTCTCTGCACTCAAAACATTTGGGGTGCACTCAGAATCTCTGGAGTGTATCCAAACACAGAACTTTTGGGGTGTCTGTGCACCTCTGGAGCATCTCTGCATCCAAAACTTGTGGGCTGTCACTGCACCAGCACCACCCTAGGACTTCCACACCCAGCACCTTTGGGGTGTCAGTGCCCTCAGAGCCTTTGGAGCATCTTGTACCCGAATCTTTGGGGATGTCTCACACCCAGCACACTTGGTGGGTGTCACACCCCAATCTTTCGGGGTGTCTCACTCCCAGCACCCTTGGGGCATCTCACACTTGAAACTTACGGGGTGTCTTTGCAGTTGGAGCCTTTGGAGCATCTCATACCCAACCCCTTTGGGTTGTCACTGCCCTCAGAGCCTTTGGAGCATCTTGTACCCAAATCTTTTGGGGTGTCTCACACCCAGCACACTTGGCAGGTGTCACACCCCAGACTTTTGGGGTGTCTCACTCCCAGCACTCTTGGGGCATCTCACACTCAAAATTTTTGGGGTGTCTTTGCACTTGGAGGCTTTGGAGCATCTCACACCCAACACCTTTGGGGTGTCTCCCACCCTGGGCTCTGGAGTGTTGCCCCCCACGCTGAGCTGCAGGGGGGTCCCACGGCGGGGATCTCTGAGCCCCACAGCCGAGAAGACCCCCAGCCCATCCACTTCCTAAGGCTGCTGGACCATCCCCTAGCACCACCCCGCTAACCCCTGTCCTGTGGGGCCCCAGCCCAGCTCCAGGGTGTCCAGGGGTGCAGGGTGGGAGGCGAATTCCTGCGGGTCGGAGCCGCTGGAAGCACAGAGGGCTCCGGGACCGACCCATGTAGGGCTGTGAGCTCCAGGGCGGGCTCCTGACGCGGCCTGGGGGAAACCAGGCGTCTGTGCGCTCCGTGTCATGTACTTCCTAATCCTCCCGGATTCCTCCACCGGGCTGGAGCGGGAGCGCAGCGCGGCCGGGATCCAGCCGGAGTTCAGCGGCCCCGGCCCCGGCACACACACACCGGCACGGCGGTGCCCCCCGCCGGGGCACCCCAAAACACGTCTGTCTGTCTGTCTTTCCCCCGGGCAGGACATGAGGAAACACGTCATCATGACGCTGCTGGACACGGAGCAGTCCTACGTGGAGTCCCTGCGCACCTTGATGCAGGTAAGGGGCACGGCCAGGGTGGGCACCCCAAACCGTGGCATGGCCAGGGTGGGACACCTCAGACCACCCCAAACCATGGCATGGCCAGGGTGGGACACCCCAAACTACCCCAAACCATGGCATGGTCATATTGGGGACACCCCAAACCATGGCATGCCAGGATGAGACACCCCAAACCATGGCATGGCCACGGTGGGACACCCCAAACCATGGCATGGCAAGAGAGGGACACCCCAAACCACCCCAAACCATGCCATGGCCAGGGTGCAACACCCCAAACCATGGCACCAGTGGCACCAGCCCCAGGAGCCCAGGTGGGACCCCCAGATGCAGGAGCTCCACCAGCACCGCTGTGGCACAGGAGTGGATTGGGAAGTGGGGACAACGGGCTCAGAAGGGTGTGGGAGTTCCCTCCATCCCCCAGATCGAGCCCACAACATTCCTGCTGGGTTGTCACCTGGCACATATTGTGTCCCCAAGCCAGTTCCCGTGTGTCCCCCTTTCCTGGCCACTGTCATCACCTGGACACGGCCAGGGGTTTCCCACAGCCTGTTCTTTGCTGAGCTGGTTCCAGCCCCTGGAGCAGCCTGGCCCCAGGGCCCACCCCATGTTTCAGATGTTAATGAAGGTGTTTCAGCAGGTTAATGGTGGTCAACGCCCTGGAGACAGCTGTCACCGGGCAGGGGCGTGGGCTGTCCGACCACATCGCTGAGGGTGGGAACACCACAAAATCAGAGCTCTGCTCTGCTCCAGACAAGGCAGTGCCTGTAGGACATCTGTCCACAGGGGAATGGGGCACAGTCTCTCAACATTTTTCCCATCAATCCCTTGCAAGGATGCCCCCCAGGGTGGACCCGGATGTGCTGCAGGAGGGAAGGACCCTCTGAGGCTGCTGCTTGGAGGGGCGAGAGGCCCTGGTGCTTGTTCTGGGGGGAACTGTGCAGGGTTTGGGGTTGGGTCATGTCCTGCTGGCCTTGGCATGGTCTGTGTCACCCTCTGAGGTGGGACATGAGACTGGTTGGAGAGCACAGCTGTGCTGGGACTCTGCAGTTCTGCCCTGGAGGGAATGGTTGGAGCCACAGGGTGTCAATGCCAGAGCTCCTGCCCATGGGACACATCCTAACACGGTGCAGCTGGGGGGACCTGGCCTTCAGGGAGGGGTCACAGGCCTCCAGATGTCCCCAGCTCCCTGTCTCAGACGGATCCTTGACGTAGCTTGGTGGCCATGTTGCATGGTGGCTACCAGGGACAAGGGCCACCTTGGAGCATCATCTTCCAGCCAAGCCAGGGGGTGGCTCGACAAGCCCTGCCTGCTGTCCCTGTATGCTGAGCTGGGGGCTGTCTCCATGCTCCTTTCCCCCATCTGGGAAGCATGGGATGCATGACACAGCCCATCCCAGCTTCTGCTGGAGGTGTTGGCCACAGTTGGGCAGGTGAGGGAGGTAAGAAGCCTCAGGAAGGATTTGACCCTTCTGACTTTGGTCTCTGTGAGATATCAGCTCAAGGAATCTGTTCCTTGGGGGATGACTCCTCCTTCACCAGCTTGGATGGAGGTGTCTGAGGCTGCTTGAGAAGGGTCCTGTCCTCACTGCTCAGCTCCATGGTCCTCCCAGCATCCTGAAGGACACCAGCACTGGTCGGACTGAGGAGGTGGCAAGGCTTAGGAGACCTTCCACATCCTGCTGCATTCCTTGCAAATCCGTGTCTCCCATTCCAGGGAGCTGCTCCTCTGCCCCATGGAGGGAGGAAAGGGGTTTCAGAGGAGAACCACCCACCCAGCCTTGCTGAGGACCTCCTTTCCCTGCTGGCCCTGGGTATTGCTTGTTGGCCATTGTGTGGTGGTCCATGGAATAATCCAGTGCATCCACCCTGCTGTCCCCAGCCCCTCCTGGTCCCAAACACACTAAATCCCGCTGGGAACACACTGGCATTTGAATCCCAGGGTTGTGCCATGATTTCCCAGCTAGGTCAGGCTCTGTAGCACATGGAGGTGACCAAGGCTCGTGGCAGCAAAGATTTGGAGCCTCTCAAGGCCTTGGGACAGAGGATGCTGCTGTGGGGCTTCCTTGTGCAGCCCTGTCCCACTCCCCACACTGCCATGGGGATCCACCAGCAGGGATGGGACCCAGGGAGCCTGGGGTGCAAAACTGCTGGCACCAAGCACTGTCTGGTCCTTCTGGTGGGTCCCACAACCTGACAATCAGTGGGGGACCCCCTGCTGCAGGTGGCCATCTATCCCCATATTTACAGAGGCTGAAAAATCCCCCCTGGGTGGGGTGGGCAGAGAAACCTGCAGGGCCCCCAAGCCTTTGCTGCCTCACAGGGTTACATGAAGCCGCTGAAGCAGCCGGAGAACTCGCTGTTGTGTGACCCATCGCTGGTGGACGAGATCTTCGACCAGATCCCTGAGCTGCTGGAGCACCACGAGCAGTTCCTGGAGCAGATCCATGACTGTGTGCAGAACTGGCACGAGAAGCAGAAAGTGGGCGACCTGCTGGTGCAGTCGGTGGGTCCTGGTGGGGTGGATTCCTCCTGGGCACAGCCCCAGTGGGGAGGTTTCGGAGCAGAAGGCTGGGGAGTGGTTAAAGCACAGGCCTGGGATGGGGAACAGGAGACAATCTCCAGGCCTGTTGTCTGCTTAGCATAACGATGGGGAGCTGCAGCTCCTGGCTGGGTCTGCAGCTCTGTGTCTGTGCCTTGGGAGCACAGACATCAGGGCTGAAAAATCGAAGTGGGCAAACAGCAGGAGAGCCCTCCCTGCGCCAGCCCAGCGCCAGGATTAACCCTTGGGGCAGCCTCCTCCAGGGTCTGCGGGATGTCCATGTGGGATCTATGCCCCTTTTTGCCCTCCCAGTTCTCTAAGGACGTGCTGGTGAACATCTACTCTGCCTACATCGATAACTTCCTCAACGCCAAGGACGCCGTCAGGATGGCCAAGGAAGCCCGGCCGGCGTTCATGAAGTTCCTGGAGGTGGGTTGTGTTTCCTCCCTCCAGAGGTGCTGACCGACAGCCAGAGCCAGGCTGCTGGTGGGGCAGGATGGGAGGTAATGGGAGGAAACTGGTGAACTGTGGTCAGACTGGGATTGTTCCCTCCACCTCCACCTTGGGTTTATTGCAAAGAGGATCGGTTGGGATGAACCAGAATTGTTCCAAATGAGTCACCGTGAGGCAAAACGGGTGTTGCTGCAGGTCCTGGGCTGGTGGGATGTGGGGTCCCTGCTGTGTCCCACCCACCATGTCCCTCATGGGTGTTTTGCAGCAAAGCATGAGGGAGAACAAGGAGAAGCAGGCTCTGTCTGACCTGATGATCAAGCCGGTGCAGAGGATCCCGCGGTACGAGCTGCTGGTCAAGGTGGGTGCAGGCAGGAGGGTGCCTGGTGGCACTGAGGCTGGTGGGGGTGTGCTTCCAAAGGATCCCAGAATGGTTTGGGTTGAAGGGACGTTAAAACTCATCTCATTCTATGGGCACCTTCCACTAGGCCAGGTTTCTCCAAGCCCCACCCAGCCTGGCCTGGAACACTTCCAGGGATGAATTTTGGGTGGCTGTGCATGGTGATGATGTGCCCTGAGAAGCTGGTGGCCTCTTCAGAGGTGACAAACACCAGGCTGGTGGTGGTCAGAGCTCCAGGCTCTGTTCCTTTGCAAAACCTTCCCTTTGTGCACCCCAGCAGCCAGAACAGTGCGGGGGGGGATCGGGGAGGTCAGTGCCACTTGCCCAGGGTGACACCCCGGCTGTCCCCGGGGCAGGACCTGCTGAAGCACACGCCGGAAGACCACCCCGACCATCCCTTCCTCATCGACGCCCAGCGCAACATCAAGCAGGTGGCCGAGAGGATCAACAAGGGCATGAAGAGTGCAGAGGAGGTGGAGAGGAACGCCCGGATCGTGCAGGAGATCGAGTCCCACATCGAAGGGATGGAGGATGTACGTGCCGCAGGCTTGGATGGAGTCAGGCTTTCCTTCTGCCCAAAATGTCACGATTTCTGCTCTTCCTGGGTCACCCCAGGCTGGGCCACTTGTTTTCTCCTCTGTGTCCTACTTTTGCTGTCATGGCCTTGGTGGGCTCCTGGGGGCTTGGGAAGCGGGCAATACAGGGGCTGGGATGAAGCCCCCAAGGCTCCCCACCCACCAACCTCCTTGTCCCCACAGCTCCAGGCTCCGCTCCGCAGGTTCCTGCGCCAGGAGATGGTCGTGGAAGTGGTAAGAGCAGGGCGGTCCTCCCTGCCCACCAGGGCTGTGGGGCCACGCGCTGGATGGGGCAGGGGGAGGCTGTGACTGCAGAGCATGGGGTGCCTGTGTGCCCATGGGAGGCTCCAGATGGATGGATGGATGGATGGACAGATGATGGATGGATGGATGGACAGATGTAAAGAACAGACAAATGGAAGAATGGATGGATGGATCAGTGACAGATCGATGGGCGCAATATAAAAATTCCCCAAGTGTGGGGAAGATAAGGTGGATTTCAGAGCAGGCAGGAGGCAGGGAGAGCCCACAGCAGCCCTGGTTGTCAGGGAGGCTGGAGGTGGAGACCACAGTGGTCCAGGGAGCCCATGCCTGGTATTCCCATGGCCCTGGATCCTGTTGCACCTGCTCCCCTTTGATCATCCCAAGGACACAGCTGGTCACTGTGTGATGTCATCCTGACACCTCCCTGTGTCACAGCAGCCCGTGGGGACACTGAGGCAGAGGGGGATGTAGACACTGACCCCTTGGTGTCTCCCACTGCCCCACAGAAGGCCGTGGGTGGGAAGAAGGACCGCTCCTTCTTCCTTTTCTCGGACCTGCTGGTGTGCACCACGCTGAAGCGCAAGTCGGGCTCCCTGCGCCGCAGCTCCATGAGCCTGTGAGTACCACCAGGCCTGGGGGCTCCCCTGGGGTTGTCCCCCCAGCTGGCTTGGCTTTAGGCTGCTGGAAGGGTGGGTGCAGCTCAGCCATGCCCCCAACCTGACAGGTACACGGCAGCCAGTGTGATAGACACAGCCAGCAAGTACAAACTGCTCTGGAAGCTGCCCCTGGAGGACGTGGACATTGTCAAAGGTCTGGCACTGCCCGCTGGAGTGTCCCATCCCACCCCAAACCCCATAGTGGCTGGTGGGGAGGAGGGGTTGATGCCATGCCCGTGTCCCTGCACAGGTGCCTCACAAGCCACCAACAGGGAGAGCATCCAGAAGAGCATCAGCCGCCTGGATGAGGACCTCAGCACGCTGGGGCAAGTCAGCAAGCTGTCAGAGACCCTCAGCTTCCCCCACCAGGTATGGGGCTGTGCTGCTGATTGCACACATTCCCAGCAGGACCACCCAGGATGTCCTCAGCAAGAGGGGAGAACCTGTGGAAGGGCTGGTGGCTATCACTGGCCTCAAAGGACCCAGATGCCACCAGCCCTAAAGCCACAATGGGAAGGATGGCAGGAGGTGGACAGGGGGTTATCAAGCATGTGGCACATCCGTGGTGGCACATCCGTGGGAGCTGACACACTGTCCCCATCCCCAGAGCCTGGATGATGTCATCAAGGACCTGATGGCCGCCATCCACCGGGAGCTGTCGGAGAAGCAATCCCTGTCCTTCAGCATGGCCTTCCCCCCCAACAAGGTGGAGCTCAGCACCACCAAGGCCGATGGCACCGAGTCCTTCATCTTTGAGTTCCCCAACCCTGACGCCCGACTCAGCTTCGAACAAGCCTTCGAGGACGCCAAGAAAAAGCTGGGTAACACCAGGGGCAGGGGAGGTGGCCATGGTGCTGTCTTGGCACCGTTGGGTAGCCCTTTCCTCCGTCGCTCCCTCACCCTCCATCTCGATTTTCCCAGCTTCCAGCAAGAACTGCCTGGACCCGGAGTTCCTCAAAGCCATCCCCATCATGAAGACACGGAGTGGGATGCAGGTACCAGAGCCTGGGTTCCCCCACCCCATGGGTGCCAAGACCTCCTGCAGCACCCAGCTCAGCCCACCCTTTGCTCCCTCAGTTCTCCTGCGCCTCCCCCAGCCACGGCAGCCCCGAGAGCTCCCACGAGGTGTGGGTGTGCAACAGCGACGGCTACGTGGGGCAGGTGTGCCTGCTGAGCATCCGCAGGGAGCCCACGGTGGAGGCGTGCATCGCCGTGTGCTCCGCCAGGATCCTCTGCATCGCCTCCGTGCCCGGGCTGCGCAGGGCCAGCAGGTAGGAGGGGGGATGCCGGCGGGGCCGCGGGGCCGGCGGGCGCGGGCGCTGCTGGAGCTGCCTGTCCCTGTCCCTGTCCCTGTCCCCGTCCCGGCGGCGCAGGGAGCGCTCGGAGCCGCTGGGCAGCCCCTGCGCGGAGGACGCGGCGCCGCAGCCCTGCCTGCACATCTCCATCTCGGGCTCGTCGCTGGAGCTCTCGGAGCCGGTGGACGGCGGCAACAGGGAGCTGGTGCCCTTTGACAGCGACGACACGGACGACGAGTCCTCGCCCAGCCCCTCGGGGACGCTGCAGAGCCAGGCCAGCCACTCCACCATCTCCTCCAGCTTCGGCAGTGAGTCCTCCCCGGCCCCTGCTTAGCCCCTGCTGCCTTCCCCAGAATTGTGGGCAGCTCCATCATTTGTCCCCCTGCTTTCTATTTTTCCCCTCCTTTCTTCCCCAGAATTGTGGGCAGCTCCATAATTTCTTTTTCCTCCTGCTCCTTCCCCAGAAGTTTGGGCAGCTCCATAATTTCTTTTTCCCCTGCTTCCTTCCCCAGAATTGTGGGCAGCTCCATCATTTTTCCTTGCATTGCTTGGGGAAATCTGCAGGTGGAGGCTTTTTAGCCAAGGAAATCCAGGCACAAAGAACTGTTGGGGGGTGTTAGCCCAGCACTGTGGTCCTGGAATGGGTGGCTTTGGGTAAAGCCTGATGGGTTTGGGGGCTCAGCACCCCTCTGTCCTCTCGTGGGCTTGATGTTGTGATCTCTCGCCTTGACTGGGGGGTGTCAGGTGGTCCTGGTCTGACCATTCCTTCCTCATCCCCCACAGATGAAGAGATCCCAAGCTGCAAGGAGGCAGCAGTGGAGACGACGAGCTCGGAGGAGGAGCAGGAGCCTGGCTTCATGCCCATCCCTGGCACCTATGGCCAGGCCCGGCACGGGGAGAGCCCCACGGACGGGCGTGCCCTGCGCCGCTCCAGCCGCGGCTCCTTCACCCGCGGCAGCCTTGAGGACCTGCTCAGCCTGGACCCCGAGGCCCACCAGAGCTCCATGTGGCTGGGCACCGAGGATGGCTGGTATGTCCCCAGGATGGGGGGATACCTGGAGTGGGTGGCCCCAACCCCTGGCTGAGCCCTGGGCTTTGCTGTCCCACAGCATCCACGTGTACCAGTCCTCGGACAACATCCGGAACAGGAAGAACAGCATGAAGATGCAACACGGCGCCGCCGTCATGTGCATCTTGTGAGTGGGGAGCAGGGGGGGTTTCAGCTCCAGGGTGGCCCTGGCAGGGTGGTCTGGGGTGGCTGAGCAGGTTGACAAAGGTGTTCTCTCCCACAGGTACCTGGATAATCAGGTGTTTGTCTCATTGGCCAACGGGGAGCTCGTCGTGTACCAGCGGGAGGCAGGTGAGGCTGGATTGGGAATGTCAGAGGGCACTGCTGGGATTCAGGGCAACCCCAGAGGGGTGGCTGTTGGGTGGGTGGCTTGGGCAGCCCCCTGGGGAGGGATGCTCAGGGTGTTGGTGGTTTCCATGGAAAGGCACTGGAGACACCAAAATGGGAGCCAGCTGGAGGTGTGCATCCTCCTCCTGGTCCCTGCTTGCTGCTGGCATCCCCTGGGGACCTCATTCATGTCCCCTCTAAAGGGGGACCTGGACACAGACACCTCCAGGTGCTGCATCCATTGTCCGTCAAGCTGGACTTCCTTTGGGGACACTTTAACCACCCACCCCACTCTCCCTGCCCTCACAGGCCGCTTCTGGGACCCCCAGACCTCCAAGTCGCTGTCTCTGGGCTCTCCGGGGAGCCCCATCACCAAGATGGTGGCGGTGGCAGGGAAGCTCTGGTGCGGCTGCCAGAACCGCGTCATCATCCTCAGCCCCACCACGCTGGCACAGGAGGTACCACGGGCAGCACCAGGGTGTGGGGGGGCTGGGGTGGCCATCAGTGGCGTCACGGTGGTGTCACTGTCACCCGCAGCACACGCTCCAGGTGGGCCAGGACAGCGGGCGCAGCGTCACCTGCATGGTGAGTGCCAGCACCGGCGTGTGGGTGGCACTCCAGGGCAGCGCCCAGGTCCGGCTGTACCACAGCACCAGCTACGAGCAGCTGGCAGAGGCAGACATCACCCCACCCGTGCACAAGATGCTCGCTGGTAGGTGCCACTGGTGGTTGGATAGTCCCATGTTGGAACAGGGCAGTAATCTCATAGTCATGGGATCACTGAAGTCTGGAATGGTTTGGGTTGGAAAGTACCGGAAAAGTCATCCAGTTCCAGCCCCTGCCATGGTCATCCAGTTCCAGCCTCTTCCACTGCAAGTCCCACTGGTGAATGGACAATCACACATTGAAACAGGGCAGTAATCCCATAGTTATGGTATGGAATTCCAGAATGGATTGGGTTGGAAGGGACCTTAAAGCCCATCCAGTCCCACCCCTGAGACACCTTCCACTATACCAGGTGGCTCCAAACCCCATCCAAGCTTGGACACTCCCAGGGATGGGGCAGCCACAGCTTCTCTGGGCAGCCTGAGCCAGGGCCTGCCCGCCCTGTATTCCATCCCACTATCCCATCTAACCCCACTCTCTGGCAGTGGGAAGCCATTCACCCTTATCCTACCAGCCCAACCTGATGGGGTGCTTTGCACCAGCCAGGGGGGTCTGTAAGGTCCCTTCCCCACATCCCACGTGCCACACACCCCCTGGGAATGGTGGCTGGTGGCCCTGGTGGGGTGCCAGGCAGGGTGAGGTGCCGATTGCCGCGCTGCTCCGCAGGCTCCGATGCCATCATCCGGCAGCACAAGGCAGCCTGCCTGCGGATCACGGCGCTGCTGGCATGCAAGGACCTGCTGTGGATCGGCACGAGCGCCGGCGTGGTGCTCACCCTCTCGGTGCCGGCCAAGGCGGCCCCCACGCTGGTGGGGCTCTCCCAGGGCCACACCGGCCACGTGCGCTTCCTCACAGCCATCGAGCTGCCCGACGGCCTCGATGTCCTCTTCCCACTGCCCAGGGACACAGGTAGGTGGGATTCCCAGCCCTGGGAATGCTGTTCTGCCAGTGGATGGCCAAGAGTTGCCTTGAAATGTCATTGGAGTCCTTGTTAAAAATCCAGGGTGTAAAACTGAAGGTGGAGAGTGGTTGGAATTGGGTACTAAAATTCCCCACACCAGCACAAGTTACCCCAAATTTCCCAGGGAGACCCACATTCCCATGGGGAAAAGCCACAGGAAAACCATGTCCTGTGTCACCCAGCCCAGCTCTGAAGCTGGAATGGGATGGGGAGAAGAAGGAAATGGGATGGGGAGTAGTGATTTTGAAGGGAGAGGCTAACAGGGGTGGGAGGGGCTAATTTGGGGTGGATGGGGCTATTGCAGATGTGAGGAGGTTTTTTTGGGGCCCAGATGTGGTGCCTGGTTAAGTGCTGGGGGGAGGGTGCTGGGATGATGGTGATGGGATAGTGTTGGTGGAATGCTGGTGGGATGATGCTGGAGGGAGGCTGCTGTAATCCTAGAATTGTAGAACGGTTTGGGTTGGAAGGGGACCTTGAAGGTGATCTAGTTGTTGGAGGGATAATGCTTGGATGATGGTATTGGTGGGATGATGTTGGGGTGCTGTTGGTGAGATGCTGATGGGATGATGTGGATGGAATGATGGTGGGATGATGCTGATGGGATGCCGTTGGTAGGGTAATGGTGGGATAACATTGCTGGAATGATGCTGATGGAATGCTGCTGGGATGATGTTGGGATGCTGTTGGTGGAATGCTGATGGGATGCTGTGGATAGAATGATGGTGGGATGCTGCTGATGGGTTGCTGTTGGTGTGATGATGTTGGGATGCTGATGGGATGATGCTGCTGTAATGATGGTGAGATGACGTTGGTGGGATGCTGCTGGGATGCTGCTGGGATGCTGTTGGTGGGATGTTGTTGCTGGGATGCTGCTGGGATGCTGTTGGGATGCTGTTGTTGGGATGCTGCTGGGATGCTGTTGGGATGCTGTTGGGATGCTGTTGCTGGGATGCTGCTGGTGGGATGATGCTGGGATGATGCTGCTGGGATGCTGCTGGGATGCTGTTGCTGGGATGCTACTGGGATGCTGCTTGGGATGCTGCTGCTGTGGTGCTGCTGGGATGCTGTTGGTGGGATGCTGTTGTTGGGATGCTGCTGCTGTGGTGCTGCTGGGATGCTGTTGCTGGGATGCTGTTGGTGGGATGCTGTTGGTGGGATGCTGTTGCTGGGATGCTGTTGGTGGGATGCTGCTGGGATGCTGCTGCTGTGGTGCTGCTGCCGGGTGTGACTGCTGGAACAGGAAAGCCACATGGGGACACCTGACAGAATATTGGGGTTCTGCACTTGGCAGGGGCGGAGAAGCCGAGCGAGGCAGAGAAGCGAGACCCCTCCCGGCCCCGTGCGCCCGCCCTGGCGCTGTCCAAGCCCAAGATGCTGGTGATCAGCGGCGGCGACGGCTACGAGGATTTCCGCCTGACCAGCAGCAGCGAAACCGTGGGCCGGGACGACAGCACCAACCACCTGCTGCTGTGGAGAGTGTGACCAGCCGCCCCGGCGAGGAGGGGGCAGCGGCCCCCCGTGTGCAGAGAGGGGTCCCGGCCCCTCCCCGGCGCCCCCGACTCCGGCACCTCTCATCTCCGCCCCGGCTGCTCTCCGTGTGCTCGGGGCTGGGGGCGTGAGCCGCGGGCCCCCCGGCGCTCCCCCGGCCACCGCTCCGGACTGGGGGCGCATCCAGGGGGGCATCCAGGACATGGCGAGGGGCACGTCCCCTCGGGAGGGCGCTGCGGGTCCCGGAGCATCCCGGAGGATGCCGACAGCCCGGCCCCTGCCCTGCTCTCGGGTTTTGTGTGTGCCTGCTTCACGGGGAGGGCGGTCCTGGCGCTGTCACCCCCCCGGGACCAACCCAGGGACAGGAGGGGCGCGGTGTCGCCCCCGCTGGCCCGCGCCTGCCGCTCCCCCGCCTGCGCCATCGCCAGCACCCAGATAGCTCTGTTTGTTTGTTTGTTTGTTTGTTTTAAATATATATATATTATATATATAGAAACATCCTTATTTATTTGGGGGCGCGGGGCGGAGCTGGCGCTTCCCGGCAGCGCTGTCGGTCCCTCTGCTCCGGATTCCAACTTCCTGGAGAGCTCGACCCAGCCGCTGGAGCTGGGCCACCCCGGGGATGCTGTGGAGGGGGGCAGGAAGGAAATTGTGGGTTCCCTCCCGTTCTCTGTGGTTCCCAATGGGATTTCACAGCCTGGGCAGGGGGATGAAGGCACTGCTGCATCTCCTGGATGAGGACGAGCATCTTCTTACTTCCCAGTCCCTGCCAGCCCTCAGGGATGGCCCTAATGGTGTGGGGGCCCTAAAAATGAGACTTTGCTGGACCAACCCTGCCCTGTTTGCCTTTCCCCCCCTCGTTTTCCTGCTCTCACCTCAGGATCCACGTGAGACCAGTGCCCCCAGAGCTGGGCACGCCGTGGTCCCCAGGGATGAAGCAGGTGGGTGTGAGTGACAGGAATGCTGCCAGCCCACATGGAGCCATCCAAAGGATGTGGGGGGTGTGCTATAACTGGGACGATGAGGATATTTTGGAAAGGGAGGGGCGGGATTTCGGTCACGTGGGGGCTCTGTCATTAAAGGTCACCCCTGTCACAGCGAACCCGGCGTGCTCTCGTCCTTCCCCTGGGGTGGGGTGGGCACAGCACTGGCATCACTGGGAATGCCACCAGCTGGTGCCACGTGGGATGGAGAAACCCTTTTCACTACGGGGATGCAGCTGTTCCATTCCGGATAACCCCAGGGGGATTGTCCTGGGGGGGGATCCCTCCCGTGTGCCACAGAGCATCGGGATGTGTCCCACTCCCTGGGTGGATAAACGACTGGAATGGGGGACAGCTGGTCCTGGGGAGCACTGGGGGGAACAGAAAGACCACCAGACCCAACTGCAACTGGGGTGTCCCCAGGATGGGAAAACTGTCCCCTGGGGAAGAGACAGGCCAAGTGCTACAGGACACGAAGGACAGCTGGGTGCAGCACCAAAGGGTTGCTTTTTTCCCGGATTTCCTGTTATCACCTCAGGAGCCAGGCAAGACCGGTGGTCCCAAAGCAGGGCACCCTGTTGTCCCCATGGGAGAGGTGACAACCACAAGGATGGGTGTCCCCCAACCCCAAATCGGGAAGAAAAAAATATCCTTATCTTTTTTAAAAAAACAAACTCCTTCTGGGTAAGCAAAGCCCCGCCCTGATCCTCCCATTTTCCCCGCAAAACCTCCCCGAGGGCGGGATAAAGCCCAACATTCCCAAACTCCTCCTTTCCCGAGCCTGCAGTTCACCTCTCTCCCACGAGGCGGCGCCACCACAGCGATGGAAAGGGGGGGGGCCGAAACGAAATGGGCGTGGGTTGGTTGAGTGACGTCACGGAAAGGGGCGGGGCGAGTTCAGCCGCGCGCCCCCGGGTTCATTCATACGGAGGAGACGCGACCGACGGGGCGGCCCTGGGGGAGACACCGAGGGGACACCGGGGGGGACTCCGCGGGCAGGTAAGGAGCACCCTCGGCACAGGGACCCCCCTCCGCCTGGAGGAGGCTCATCCCGGCCCGAGGGACTCGCTGTCCTTCGCCTCAAGGCGTTATTCCCCCTCGGAAGGATCTAGCACTGCGGGCGCTGCGGCTTTGGGGGTGCTGCTTTTTGGGGTGCTGGACCACTCTGAAAGGGTGAGGGGGTTGTTGGCTTGTGTTTACCCCTGGCAGGGCACGGGGGGAGCGTGGGGTGACTTGGAGGGGAGCGCTGGGACCCCCGACGGGTCCGGGAGGCTCCGGCTGCCGCAGCGCCGAAGTAGGTTAAAATAAAGGGTGGAGAGGGAAAAGTAGGTTAAGGAAAACTCGGCAGCAGCTGCCCGGGAAAAGGGATGGAATGATGAGTCGCGGCGCGGCGCTTTTCTTTGCCGGGAGCTGGAAAATCCCAGGGCTCGCAGCCAAAGCCCTGCGGGAACCGGGATGCTGCGGGGAGGGGTACCCCAAAAATGGGGCTGGAATGAGGGGCTGCATCCCAAAAATCGGGCTGGAATGAGGGACTGCATCCCAAAAATGGGGCTGGAACAAGGGGCTGCCCCCCAGAAATCGGGCTGGAAGGAGGGGCTGCATCCCAAAAATGGGGCTGGAATGAGGAGATGCACCCCAAAAATGAGGCTGAAACTAAGGGCTGCATGCCAGAAATCGGGCTGGAATGATAGACTGCCCCACAAAAATCGGGCTGGAATGAGGGGCTGCTCCCCAAAAATCGGGCTGGAATGATAGACTGCCCCACAAAAATCGGGCTGGAATGATAGACTGCCCCACAAAAATCGGGCTGGAATGAGGGGCTGCCCCCCAACAATTGGGCTGGAACGAGGGGCTGCCCCCCAACAATTGGGCTGGAATGAGGAGCTGCATCCCAAAAATGGGACTGGAATGAGGGGCCGCTGCCCGGGCTTGGCGGGATCCCAGCGGTGCCTCTGCGGTCACCGGACTCCAATGCTGGATTTTTGGAGCAGTTCCGCCGTTCCCGCAGCCCCAAGAGGTCCCGGGGGATGCGACAGCGCCGAGTTTCGCTCCATCTGCCGGACAATCCCCTCCTTGTCCCGCGCTGCCTCCGGGAGCTGCTCCGCTAAGTTTGCCCGAACAGTTGCTCCTTTTTGACTCGGTTTATCTGCAGGAGCCATCGGCTGAAACCCCGATCCCCCCAGGGACGGGATACCCAGCAATCCCTGTGGGCAGCCTTGGATTGTTAAAGCGGGAATGGGAATAAAAGGCTTCTGTGATCCAGAGGGGTCTGGGAGGGAGAGTTCTGAAACCGAGGCACCTTTTCTGCTGGGTTTGCAGCCAGGTGGGCTGTGGGGGTGGTGGATGTCCCCAAAAAGCAGGTCTGGCACCAGTGGGGTTATATTTCAACTTCCTGTGGTTCTTGGAGGGACAAATGAAGTTGGTTTGGGGAGTTTCAGGGCTTCTCTCCACTGTGCCAGGGCAGCTGGGCATCCCACCATCCTGCATCCCACATCCCCTCCAGGGATGTGCCCTGGCTGCCCCCAAAAGCTGACTCAGCAAAGCTCCAGTGCCCTCCTTTGATCCTTGTACCTCCTGCTTCCCTACGCCAGGGGCTTGGTCATCTAAGGGATGTCCTTAATCCTTGGATTAAGCTTAACCTGGGGCCAGCCCTGTTCCTGGTGGGATTTCAATCCGTTTGCCATGCTCTGGTGAGCCAGGATGCTCCTGCAGCCTGGGATGTGCCAGCCTGTGCCATCATCCCTGTGGTGCTTGAATCCCACAGCCCCGAAGGATTCAAATGCTTCACATTAGGCTTAAACTCGAGTTTTACTAGTGCTGGTTTACAGTTTTCCTCCCTCTGTGCTCCAGGGGCACATCCCCAGTCCCAGAGGGATTCTGGAGAGGGCTGGTTGGCTCCATGCTCATGGGGTGCTCCTTTCCTGGGAGGAACTGGAGCACAGAGGATGCTCATTTGGGGTTATCCCAACCCACATCCCATAAATGCCCAGCTCAGCCCCCCAGCAACCCCTCTCATGTGTAATGAGCTGCACCTCAGAGCGATGGTGAGGCCCCTAATTAGGAGAAGCTCGTCAGGCAGAGGCTGTGCCGAGGCTCCCACAGGACCATGACGACCGCGGGAGTTTCCATGCGGGCGCCAGGATTTCCATGCCGAGCTGGATCTGGCTTTGGGCTCTCAGTTATTTTTACCTTCCCTCCCTCCCTCCTTCCCTCCTTCCCTCCTTCCCTCCTTCCCTCCCTCCCTCCTTCCCTNTTTAAATTTATATTTTCTTGTGGGAAACACCTTTCATTTCGCTCCAGTTCGTATTTAAATTTGTATTTGTTTCTTTTTTAGTGACTTCATTTCCTTGTGGCAGATGCATAAGGATTTCCTTCAGAGCAGGGAAAACCTTCCTTTAACTTTGTTTAGCATCACCTGCTCCTTGCATGGGTGTTGTGACTCCATTGCAGGGGTTAGTCCCTCTCCAGTTTGGGGTGGAGTTGGGATCTGCTGATGCCAGGCATCCTATAAAACCTCTAATACAGCTTCTCTGGGTATGGTGCAGGGATCTTTAGCCAGATGCCTTAGAGCATCCCAGTGGGGGGAAAAAGGGCCCCCAAATTGCTTCTCCACTGGGATTTTCCCTGGATGATGATGCCGGTGCTCCCCCTTGGGCAGGTGTCCCCTGGTGATGAAGAGGAGTGGGATGCACTGGTGGCTTGTCACCATCCTGGGGGTGAGTATGGCCTGGTCTGTCCCATCCCATCCCATCCCATCCCATCCCATCCCATCCCATCCCATCCCATCCCATCCCATCCCATCCCGTCCCATCCT
>VWZD01010244.1:25379-68659 GCA_013396695.1 Sakesphorus luctuosus
CACCCCATCCCATCCCATCCCACCCCATCCCATCCCATCCCATCCCATCTCATCCCATCCCTCTGCTTCCCTGCTTTTGGCACCTCTGATGCTCAAACACCACCCCACAGCCACAGCAGGACATCCCAAACCCCTTCCCACTGGAAGCTTGCAGCAGCTGGGGAGATGCTCTGTTTGGCTCAAGGGGCTTTTCCCCCCAAAATTCTTCCCCCTCCCTTTTTCTCCCTTGTCAAATCTTCTTCCAGGGCAGGGGCTGGTAAGGAATGAGGCATCTCTGGAATCCTGATGTTGTTCCATGTCTGGGATATGCCCTTGGGGTGGGCCATGCTGGTCCCCCAAAGGCTGCAGTGGGTGGCTTGGCCATGATGAGTCAGCCACCATCCTGTCACTGGAGATGGATTTGCACTGGCTTCAGTGGGGCTGGCATCTGTCACATCCCCTGTGGCAGGACAGTGTCCACCATGGCTCAGGCAACTCCTTTGGATCCATCCTGGGGCTGGGGCTGGGTTTGCCATGGCCCACATGGTGGGTTTGTGAGCATCATTTCAGCAGGGACGGGGTCGGATCCATCATGGTGCACAGGATGGGTTTGAGACCATCATGGCATTGATCAGCAGTTTGTCCCCCTCATGTCATTGGTGATGGGTTTGTCCCCCTCATGTCATTGATGAGAATTTGCCCCATCATGTCACTGATGGTGGTTTGTCCCCCACTGATGAGGATTTGCCCCCTCATGTCATTGATGATGGTTTGTCCCCCACCGTGTCACTGATGAGGCTTTGCCCTCCCAGACCCACATTCCCGCTGGCACAGGCCTGGGAGCAGCTGGCACTGAGCCCTTGGATTCTCCCTCAGGTGCTGAGCAGAGCCGGCGTGGGGACTGAGAGCTGGGATTCCCGGGAGCCCCGGACACCGGGATGTCCCCCCGGAGAGGAGCCCAGCAGGGTAAGCCGTGCCCACCTGTGGCACATCCCCTGGAGCTGCTCTGGGCACGGCTCACCCCCCTCTCCCTCACCACAGGACACAGGAGGGACCTGCCAAGCTTGTCCCCCCGGCACCTTCTCCCTGGGGGACACCCCCTGTGCCACTCACACCCAGTGCCAGGCTGGGAACAGGATCCTGGTGGCGGCGGGGACGGCACGGAGTGACAGCCAGTGTGGAGCCTGCGTGCCAGGGTGAGCCCAGGGAGGACACCGGGGACCCCCGAGCCCACTGCGGGCCCCACCCTCACCCTGCCCTCCCACCCACAGGTTTTACAGCCCTGGAGGGGACAGGGACCCCCGGGGCCGCTGCCTGCCCTGCGCCGCCGCCCCCCGCAGCACCCCGGGGTGCCCAGGTGGGTGCTGGGGCTGCAGGTGCCACCCCAGCTTTGGGGGGGTGGAAGAGCAGGATGTGTCCCCCTTGGGATGAGGGTGGAAGAGCAGGATGTGTCCCCCTTAGTGGGCTGTGGCAGCTGGGGACCCCGAGCGGCTGCTGCTTCCCTGGGCTCCAGCTGCGGCAGGGCTCCTGGGAAAACGGGATTTCCTCCCGGGAAGCCCCTCTCCGGCGCTGATACGGTGCCTCCTCCAGGCCGGCGGCGCGTCCGCAGCCCCGAAATGCCGGGCCGGGCACTGGGCACCAACGGGACACGGGTGAGCCCGAGGGGTGACCAGGAGGAGGAGGAGGAGGCGGCGGCGGCACAGGCGGCCGTGCTGACCATCGTCCCGGTCTTCTGTGCCATGGGATTGCTGGGAATCCTGGTCTGCAACCTGCTGAAGAAGAAGGGGTACCACTGCACCGCCAGCAAAGACCCCCAGCCCGGCGGCACTGGTGAGCCCCAGTGGTGCTGTGATGCCTTCNCATCCACCTCATCTCACTCAGCCCCTCCCCGTGGCTTCTGCTCCTCCTTGTCCCAGGGCACCCAGCCTGGTTTTGGGGGGTGGTTCATCCCCCATCACTGAGTCCCCCACCCAACCTCTCCCCCCAGGTCCCAGCTCCATCTACCAGCTGGAGGACCCCAACGAGGACACCATTGGGGTACTGGTGCGGCTGATCACTGAGAAGAAAGGTCAGGGGGCGTCTCTGAGGTGGGGTGGGGGTGCCATGGGCCAGCCCCCGGTGGCCCCCGACCCCCTGGTGTCCCCCACCCACAGAGAACGCGGCGGCGCTGGAGGAGCTGCTGCGGGAGCATCGCAGCCAGCAGCTGGTGCCACCGAGCCGGGCCCCCCTCAATAAGTAAGACCCCCCTCAAGGCTGCCCTGGGGACCCCCGTGGTGGCACCAGCCCCGCGGTGATGGCATCTCCCCGCCCTTCCCAGGCTGCCCCTCCTGCCGCAGTTTGTCCCCTCGTGTCACCACCAGCAGCACCCGCACACGGTGCAGGGGGCAGCCCCCTGTGCCCGCTGCACACAGAAGTGGCCCGAGGTGCTGCCCCCGCGCAGGGCACCCAGACCCAGCGAGGTGACCATCCTCTCGGTGGGCAGGTGAGCAGGGCCCCCGGTGGGTGTCCCCTGCCCGGATGGGTGTCCCCTGTCCCGTTGGGTGTCCCCTGCCCCGTTGGGTGTCCCCTGCCCGGGTGGGTGTCCCCTGTCCCGTTGGGTGTCCCCTGTCCCGTTGGGGGTCCCCTGCCCGTTGGGTGTCCCCTGCCCGGGTGGGTGTCCCCTGCCCCGTTGGGTGTCCCCTGTCCCGTTGGGTGTCCCCTGCCCCGTTGGGTGTCCCCTGCCCGGGTGGGTGTCCCCTGCCCGTTGGGTGTCCCCTGCCCGGGTGGGTGTCCCCTGCCCCGTTGGGTGTCCCCTGCCCGGGTGGGTGTCCCCTGCCCGGTGGGTGTCCCCTGCCCCGTGGGTGTCCCCTGCCCGGGTGGGGACAGGGTGACACGATGCTCCCCTGCAGGTTCCGCGTGGCGCGGATCCCGGAGCTGCGGAGCGAGGTGGGCACTGAGCCCCTCCGGGGGCCCCTCCCCGGCAGCGTGATGAGACCCCCTGGGGTGAGAAGCACCGACGGCCCCCTCGAGGTGAGGGAGGGGCATGGAGGGAGGGAGAGAAGGGAGTGGGAGCCCTTGGAGGAGCCTTCCTGGGGACAAACAGGCTTGGAGAGGCTGGAGCAGCCCAGCACCCCCAGGCGTCTTCCAGCAGCTGGGAGGGGCAAAAAACCACTTCAAAACTTGAGCACCCCTTTAGTTTCACCCCCCCGCGTTTCAGGTGGTTTTGGGATGGAGAAGGGTGTGGGTTGGGTGCTGGTGCCATGGGCTGCTCCAGGGGCACAGCTCTGGTGACCCCTGAGGTGTCCTGCAGCAGCCAGTGCCCAAATACCCCCCCGTGCCCCCCTTTGTACCCCCATACCCCCTTAATACACCCTGTGCCCCCCTTAATACCCTCGTGCCTCCTTAATACTCCCTGTGCCCCCCTTAATACCCCCGTGCCCCCTTAATACCCCCTGTCCCCCCTTCCTGCCCTGTGCCCCCTAAAGCAGGGGTGCAGCTGCCCCTGCACAGCACATGGACACACGTGTGCCTGTGCAGCCGTGCCCTGTGTATGCCCAGCATGCTGTGCCCAGGGGTATGGCCCCTTCCACAGGGGCACAGCTGTGGGGACCCCGAGGCAGGAGGGAGGGGGACAGGGCAGGGCCTGGCACGCGGTGGCACAGCCAGGGGGCTGCTGGTGACTCATGGGCAGCTGCAGGGGCTCAGGTGTCCCCACACCCGTCCCCTCCCTGTTCCCTTTCCCTGCTGCCCGTGCTGGTGGCCACGTGTGCCTGGGCATGGGGGGGAGTGGGACATAATGCCATGGAACGCTCCAGGACTGGCACAGAGTGGCTGGAAAGCTGGGAAAGGCTGGTGACAGCGGCTGAAGGTATGCCCAGGTGGGCAAGAGGCCAATGGCCCCTGGTTTGTGTCACCCACAGTGTGGCAGCAGCACCAGGGCAGGGACTGTCCCTGAGCTGGCACTGCTGAGGCATCTCTAGCCCTGGGGCTGTTCTGGACATGGAGGGGCTGGAGCGTGTCCAGGGAAGGGAACGGAGCTGGGAAGAGGCTGGAGCAGCAGGAGGGGCTGAGGGAGCTGGGGGGGCTCAGCCTGGAGCAAAGGAGGCTCAGGGGGCAGCTTCTGGCTCTGCAATCCCTGCCAGGAGGGGGAACAGGGACAGGGGGTCGGGCTGTGCCCCAGGGCACAGGGACAGGAGGAGAGGGCACGGCCTCAGGCTGGGCCAGGGCAGGGGCAGTGGGGACAGGAGGAGGAATTTCCTCCTGGAAAGAGTGGTCAGGCAGTGGAAGAGGCTGCCCAGGGAGGTTTGGAGTGCCCAGCCCTGGAAGTGCCCAAGGCAGGACTGGCCATGGCACTCAGTGCTCTGGGCTGGGGGACAAGGTGGGCATCGGGCACAGGGTGGGCTCAGTGATCTCAGAGGTCTTTTCCCACCTCAGGGATCCTGTGATTCTGTGTGTTAACACGCACACACACGTGTTCAGTGCCACACATGTGCACCCCTCACCACCTGAGGGGCAGCCCTGCCACCCCCATGAGTCACCTCAGCCCTGCTGAGCCCACCCAGCTCATGACAGTCATAAGAGTGTCCTCAGGGGCCACCCCAGTCACTGCCCCTCAGCCTGAGCTGTCCCCACCTGTTTGGGGACACCCTGATCCTGCTGAGGCCAAATCCTGCGGGGGCTCAGGGGGCCTGGACCTGCTGCTGTGGGTGGTGACAGCCTGGGGGGCTGCCCTAAGCAGGAGTTGTCCCCTCCAACATGGGGTGGTGTCCCTGCGCAGTGACAACCATGGACAAGTGACATCGAGTGGCTCCTGCAAAGGGCCAACCCAGCCTCACCTGTGGTCACCCCTTGTCCTCCCTCCACAGGTGGCACCAGGCCTGGGGGCAGCCTCAGGGGGACAGTGACACCCTCACAGAGCCCCTGGAGGGGACAGAGGACACTGGGCATTGTGTGGAAGCTGGTCCTGCCCGGAGCCATGAGGAGCAGAGGTGCAGCTTGGCTCCTGCTCCTGCTCCTGCTCCTGCCACCCAGGTGTCCAGGGCAGCACAGCACATCCAAGGTCTTGCCCAGATGGTGGGAGGGATTCCCTGTCCCCCAGGGCCAGCGTGGTGGCCTGAAGGACACGATCTCTGGGAGCCACAACAGCACAGCACAGCTCCAGGGGAAGCATGGAGCCCACTGGATGTCCCTCGTGGTCCTCTTCTGGGGCTGTAGAGCTGAAGCCTCTCTAGGACCACCACAAGCTCCTGATTCCCTCCATCACCAGGTGCCAGTGCTCAGGATAGCAAACAGTCACGGGATAATTCCCACCTCACCAACAACCCAGTGGGGGCATGGACTGCTCTGGGCAAAGCTGGTCTCCTGCATCCATCCATCCACCCTCCATCCACAGTCTCCACCAGCCCAGGAGAACGTGGTGGGGATGCTCCATGAAGGTCACACACTTCACTTCCCACGGGAGCTGTTTTTCCAGGATCACATTGGGATCACCAGGACAACTCACTCAATGTTGGGTTGGAGACCATCCAGCTCCACCACCAACCCAGCAGGGTGTTCATGGCCCATCCCATTCTCTCCCCACCACATCACTGTGCCAAAAAATACCCCAACCACCAAACCCTGGTGGGCTCTTTTATTTATTTATTTAACTTTTTTTTTTTTTTTCATTTAATTGGGTTTTTTTGGAAACATTTCATAGTTCTCGAATGTTCTACATCTTACAGGAAATATCAGACAGTTACAAACTCTTGGCTGGGATCTGTCAGGGAGATCACGAACCTGATCTTCAGAACCAAAACCCGAACAGAAAACAAACGGGAAAACAACCCCAAATTCCAGATGGACAAACTGAGGCTTGGGGGACTCTCCAGGGCTGCAGCTCAAGGCCATGTTCCCTCCACACCTCTGAGACTTGGAAGACATGCTTACTCTTGGGTTTAAGGGGTTTTTTTGGTTTTTGTTTGGGTTTTTTTTGTATTTATTTTTGTTTAAGTGTTCCAATATTATTTAAAACCGAGCTGGTCTGGAGGTCACAATTAATTAAAAACAATGACATGACAAGAGGGGTTGGAGCCTGCAGGGGTTTGCTCTGTGCTGTGGGAATGGGAAGGTTTGGGTGTGATCCTGGCCCCCTCTGTCTCATTTTCCCTTCC
Source organism: Sakesphorus luctuosus (assembly GCA_013396695.1). Classification (NCBI taxonomy): domain Eukaryota; kingdom Metazoa; phylum Chordata; class Aves; order Passeriformes; family Thamnophilidae; genus Sakesphorus; species Sakesphorus luctuosus. The sequence continues at coordinate 31,490 of VWZD01010244.1, forward strand.
TTTCTGTGCTTCCCCATGGATCCCGACCCTACAAACCCCTCCCTTTATCCCAAACTCCCAGGAAAACTCCCCAGCTCCACCCCTTGCAGGAGGACACTGGGAGGCTGCAGGTGGCCACGTTCCATCAAGGTTATTCCCTACAAACAGCCTCATCAAGCATTTCCAAACAGGAATCACTGCCCTCAAAACACAGATTTTCCTATTCCTGCCTTGCCAACGCTCCCACAAATTATTTTAGCTGATTGCTGGAGAGTCTCTGAGCGTGACATGCTGCAAAAATGCCCTTTCCAAGCCTCCCAAGCTCCACAAAAGGCTTTCTATTCCTTTTCTCTTCCCTGTGGGAATGCCAGCACATGACAGAGGAAATATTTGGAAGCTGCTCCTGGCTCAGGTGCTCATGGCAAAGCCAAGGGAAGATGGGCAGAGGATCACCATGTTTTGGGAACAACAGCTGGAGGGCCTGAAAATATTGGCAGTTAAAAAATAAGCCCAAACCCCTCCCCAAAAAAACCCCCTGGATTTATGGATATCCAGCGGCTCTTATTGCTCTGGTTGGCTGGTTGGATTTTCCTATCAAAAATAAAGCCCCAAATGTGGGTTTTCCACCCCCCTAAAAAAGCCAGATCTGCTTTCAGGCCCTCCAGCTGGGAAGCACATCATCCCACATTCCCTGGGGGAATGCAGGGGATGGCAGACACGGTGGGAGGGGCTCGGGAAGGACCACACTCCGGTGGCTGTGGGAAAACCTGATCCTCTGAAAAGCAGCATTCAAACAAACCCCTTCAACTTTAACACTTCATGGTAATTCCATCCTGGAACTGGGTTATTTGTTATCCATAAAATCCAGGAGTGAATCCTTGCCTGGAGGGCCCAGCCACTCGGAGCTGGGATGGGTTCAGGGGCTCCCATGGGTTGGGGGTCACCACCAGGACTCACATTCCCGATTTCCCCCCAAATCTCGGGCTAGAGCTGGTGTGTCAGAGCCAAGGTGAGGGCAGGGATGGGTTAATGGTCAGAACAGCAGGCTGGGAGTTATTTTCCCTCCTCCTTAGCTGGAATTTTAATCTCAGACACTTCCCTGGCTGCTGAGGATGGTTTAACCCCTCCTGCTCTTCCCCACTATGCCCAATGTGATGGAAAACCCTTTTCCATCACAAATTCCAGCAAAGCTGAAATATTTGGGCAGCTGGTGGCCCCCAGCACTGTCCCCATACAAGGCAGGCTGTGACCCCCCCAGGACCTTCTCTTAAGCCATGACTTGACCAAGGAGAGGCCTTGGGATGAAGGGAAGGGCAGGGAGCTCCTCCCCACCAGCACAGCCCCATGGAGCCACCTTGGGAAGGAGCTTCCCAAGCCTGGCATCATGTGGTGGCCCCAGAGCCAAGTGGTGGCCCTGGTGCCACGTGGTGGCCCCAGCCTAACCCAACACTGGGTACCAAACCCCAGTAGAGCCTCTGGCCCAACAGGTCAAATATTTCTCCCTCCACACTCTGGCTGAGTTCAGCAGGATTTCTGCCTGGGAATAACAGGGTGAGGAGTATTGGATCTGCTCTTGACCCACTCAGAGGAATTCAAATCCAACTGCCCCATGTCAGCTCTTAGTGGGAACACTGGGTGACCCTCCATGTTCAGCTCTTGGAGCTTTCTGCCCTCCTTTAGTGCTCTTTCCTTTCAGGAGGAAGCCCAACATCTCCCTCCCAGCCATGGGGCAAAATTTCAGGGATTGTTCCCAAGTGGTGCCTGGGACAGTGGGAGGGTGGAACCTGCTGGGAAAGGTCCTCTGCAGAGCCTGGGCTGTGCCCACAAAGCTCCTTGGACCCTTTTCTCCTTCTCCGTTCCTTCCCACAGTGCAGCCCAAGGGTGCACCTTCCCCACCCCACAGGGGTGTCCTGCCTTTGTCACCCTTGAGCTTGGGGAGGTCAACCAGAGCTTTGCTCTGGATTTCCATCAAAACCAGCAGAACCAACCAAACAACCCCCACACTGAAGTGCTGCTGTCAACACCCCCCTCGCAGACCAAACAGGGGCTGGAAAAGTCCTCCTGGATCCCTAGGGTGGTCCTTCCCCACCTGGCCCATGCTCAGGGAGCTCCAGGAGCTCCTCCCAAGGGAGCAGAAGCCGAGCTGGGAGACACCACCAAGAGCAAGGAGGTCTCACCCAGGTGCCAACAACAGGTCACCATCTCTTCCTGAAAATCCTCCAGCCTGACTCTGCCATATCCTGCTCGAGGTGACCCTCTGGAGCGCTCAGGTCCATCAGGAGATCCAGGCACGACCAAAGCGGAGACACCTCAACACGGACTCAACACCCCACATGGGTCAGAAACCAAGACAGACACTGCCCTGGGGGATTCCCATGCCCAGCTCCAAACCTGAATTCTCCAAAGGCTCTGGAACTGACACTCTCAGAGCCCAAGGGATGGGAATGTTGCCAACGGGATGTGTGGAACAATTTTGGCACGTTGAGGGCAAACTCAAAACTTGACCAAGTTTTGGCCTTGGGAAAAAGCAATAAATAAGCAACCCCTCGTTTCTAAGCTGGGTTTGGTGGGAAGGGTTAAAAGTAAACTGGTCACAAGTGTTGTCTGCAAACTCAAACTCGCTCTGCTGCCCCTGACACAACTTATTGCTCTGCTGGGACACCTTGGGGTGGGATGGCACCATCTGGGTGCCCTCGTGCCCCTGGATGAGCCACACCCCCAAACCCCCCTGTGTGTGACCACTGCCCTCCACCCCGGCCCATGCCACCTGGGCATCCCTGCCCTGCTCCCACCTCTGCTTCCCAGGAGGAAGGTGACGTGTTTATTGCTATTGTTCCTCTCCTCCCACAGCTCTCCAAGCAGAGCAGCCACAATTCCACCCTTCTCCAGCCCCTCTCCACCGTGCTGGTGTTTGTGCTTGGATGGACATTCCTCCTGGAAGTCTTGGAGCGCAAGGAATGGGAGGGGGCACCTCAACCCTCAAGTTTGGTCTCAGCCCTGACAATGACACAGGTGCAAGGTGAAGCCACCCACCTTCTCCCTGCCCCTGCCTTGAAGACTCACCACCAGACACCCTCTTTCCCTACACCACCATACTCTGGAGAAGCAACCCAGACCAACCCCTGAACCTGAAGAAGCTCTTCAGACAAACCTTGGATCTGGAGCTCTTCAGACCAAATCACGAACTCAGAGAAGCTCTTCAGGCCAACCCTGGATCTGGAAAAGCTCTTCAGAACAATCCTGAACTCAGAGAAGCTTTTCAGACCAACTTGGGACCTGGAGAAGCTTTTCAGACCAACCTTGGATCTGGAAAAGTTCTTCAGACCAACCTGTGGACCTGGAGAAGCTCTTCAGACCAACTCTTGGCCACCTCTTTGCTCCTTCCCCAGCTCCCAGCACATCCCTGCCTGTGAGGAAGGATTTCCTTCTCCCTCCCACAGCCTCAGGATGTGCCTGACAGGGAGCACCTCATTTTCCCAAGCTGCTCCCAGGGCACATGTCCCTTCCCATCACCCCCAGTTTGCCCAGTTGGAGGAGCAGCCCAGGGCCCCCATGCTGCCCAGTCCTTGCCCTCCCTATGCCAGGGCACGTCACCTCTAACCACATTTATATCCTCTTACTCCTACAAAAAGAAGGGATGAGTTCAGAATTCCACTGCAGACTTCGAACCTACCACGACAGCTATTCTGGAAGACACCAATTTGCTGGGAATACGTGATGGAAGATTGAATAACTGATACTCTCCAACTAAAAAACAGGAACAAACCTGCCTGTCCCAGGAAACCAGCACTGTGCTCATAGAATCCTAGAATCGATTGGGTTGGAAAAGACCTCTGAGATCATCAAGTCCAACCCTGGGTCCTTCTCACAGTCCCCTGACCATCAACCACTGGGAAAATCTAGGCTGGGGCAACAACAACAACGACAGAGGGAGAACCCAACAGAACAAGGAGTGGGGGGTCTTTGCTGGCAAAGTGAAGGTTCTGAGCTTTCCAAGGACCAAAGAGAGAGTCGACTATTGCTCGGTGCCAGTTACGTGTGTTACACAACCAGGTGGGAGGGGAGGGGGGGCAGAGAGGCAGAAGATTAGAAAAAGCAGCTCTTACAAAAACCACTAAAGGATGCATAAAGTGACCCTTGCACTTGCTTGGTTGACTTTGTTCTTGCAAACAGACGAGGTGCTGCGGCCCAGGGGCCGTGGCACCCATGTAAGACTTGTGGAGTTGCATACAATGGTTGATTCCGGATCTGGGGGAGAGGAAACATGGAAAAACAAGGAGTTAGAGCAAGGGGTGGGACATCAGGGCTGTTCTGCACCACCAGGAACTGATCCATCCCTGAGGACAATCCCTGGAGCTCAGTGGTGGGATCCAATGCCAAGCATGTGCAGATGGGATGCTCCCTGCTAAATGCCCACCAAACTGTCCCGGGCAGGATTAGCCCACAGGGATGTGTCCAGCAAGGAGAGATTTGGGATAAGCCCAGGGCTGGGTGGGATGTCTGTGCCTCCCAGTGTTCCCATCAACTGCATTCCCATTAATTGGACACGATGGACCAAGAACAAGCAGCTGAGATTTCTGGGATCCTGGGCAGGACAGGGATGTGCAGCAACCCTGGGATTTCTGGGATCCTGGGCAGGACAGGGATGTGCAGCAACTCTGGGATTTCTGGGATCCTGGGCAGGACAGGGATGTGCAGTAACCCTGGGATTTCTGGGATCCTGGGCAGGACAGGGATGTGCAGCAACCCTGGTGCTCATGGACACGATGATCTCCCAGGTCATCCCTTTTAGCAGAGAAAAAACATATATCCCACTGATGGAAGAGACTCTTGGCCAGGGAATGTAGGGATAAGACAAGGGGGAATGGTTTTAAACTGCCAGAGGGGATATTGGGAAGGAATTGCTGGCTGGGAGGGTGGGCAGGCCCTGGCATAGGTTGGGCAGAGCAGCTGTGGCTGCCCCTGGATCCCTGGGAGTGTCCCAGGCCAGGCTGGGGAGGTTTGGATGGAGCAGAGGGATGACTCACATGGATTGGCAGTGGATTACCAGTGTGGAGGTACGTAGCTGTAGGTGGGGGTGCCTTGAGCCCTGTATGTTGGCACGGACACGGGATGTGCTCCGATGGCAGTGTGTTGGGGGGTGGTCAACAAGGTTCCTGCAAGAGAACACGGATGGAGGAGAGCTCCCTCAGGGAAGCAGGGCCCATCCCAGGGGCAGGGACAGCACCAGCTCTCTCCTTTTTCCTCTTCCATCATCCCAAATATTCTCCTGCCTGTGAGACCTCGTACCCATGGTGCCAACCAGCACCATGGGTGGAATAAACACACCTGAAGCTCCAGGATGTTTTCTGTGCTACTTTTGGCTTCTTAAGGGTTTTCCTTGGTTTTTTTCCAACTGCTCTTGTCCCTAAAGACCAGCAGAGCTGGCCACTGGCCTGCTGACATCTCCTCCCTGCTGAAGGCACTGGGCTAAGTTACCACAGGGGATCCGAAACATCTGAGGACCTGGAAGGGATGAGGGATGCAAAGGGCGGTGAGAAAACACCCCAACAGCTCTTCCAGGGAAAATCAGGATGAGCTTTGCCATTCATCCCAAGGGCAATGCAGCCCTTTTGCTTCCTTTAAACCTTGGGATGCAGCAGGTTTGATCCTCTCCCAGCTGGGAAGGCACTGCCTGGTGCAATCTCTTCCTTCAGGCAGAGGGATTTTAGGCTGGAATTTGCACTGTGCCTTCCTGGGAAGGGAGAACACAGCCCTGGACTGCTCCATTCTGGGAGCAAACTGGGTGCTCAAACCACATTCCCAGTTTCTGGGTATCTCTACAACTGCTATTACTGGAATTCCAACACATCCACATATTAATTCCATTTATCCACTTTTCAGGGTAAGCAACAGTACATCTCTCCCAGTGGTTCCTGTCACACCCACCCCTGCCTGGAACAGGGATTGTATCCCATCATAGAGTCCCACTTCCCAGGCAGTGCAGATGCACAAGGATGAATGCTGCATTTCTTGGCATAATCCAACATGCAATGAGAGCTGTTAATGGGAGAAATACAGGCTGTGGGAAAGAATAAACCCATCCCAGCGTGTGCCACCAATCCAGGGAATCCTGCACATCAAATGGAGAGGGACTGGGAGAGACAAACCAAGGATAATGTTCATTTTGTCAAACAAAACCATGAAATACAACTTTTGAAGGGGACAAACCTGTGGTTGCTCTACTTATGGGATGGACAGAGAGACCTTAAGGCTGAGGCAGTGCAGGGAATTTTCCAGCTGTTTGGACACACCCCAGGAGAGGTGGCACTGTAGGGCAGGGGGGATGCCAGTGTGTGTATCCCTGAAGGAAAGCAGTTTAGAGTTCTCCCTTAAAGACAAGAGAGCTACCTGGAGTGTGTGTGGGGTCCTGCGACCAATGAGATGCTTCGGTGAATGTGAGGTGAATGGGTTAACCAATAATGCCATGACATGTTGGATGTGAGAGGATATAAAAGGTGTGGATGTTACTGAGAATAGAACAACTACGAACTACTATGAACTATGAGCTATGAGCAAACTGTCTTGAATAAACTCTTGTAAGCCTTCTGATCTGGCCTTCTGCTGCTGCTGTGCCCGAGCTCTTCTGACCGTCACTCACTCTGCCCCATTACTCGGGATAAGGGGGACCCCAATAAACGGTGCCCCCCGATGTGCCCCAACACAGGGCAGGGGGGACTGGGCTGCTTTGCTCACCTGCTGACATGGCCATGGTGGTGCCGGCCACCATGCCCATGGCCACGCCGTTGGTGCGGGGCGCGGCCACGGGCGCGGGGTAGATGGCCGAGGGGATGCTGTTGGGCTGCACCACCGTGGTGTGGTGGATCACGTGGGGCTGCGCCGCGTACACCGGCTGGGTGTAGTACGCTCCCTGCGGGGGGAAAGGGGAACCCGTCGTCATTCCATGCCCTGTGCCAGCCTGGATCCTTCCAACCTGGGACTGGAGTGCTGCCAAAGGGATGGTGCTTCCCATGGTGGATGTCCTATGTCTGCAGACACATGTGGATGTGTGGGATGGAGGAGGCAACAGCACTGAGAGGGGATCAGCATGGTGGAGCAATCCATCTGGGAAAAACCTCCCTTTGGTGGGATGGAACAGGGCCTGGACCCAAAGAGTTCAGCTGCTGGTGTAGAAAAGGAAAACGAGAGGGAAGAAAAGGACAAGCCCTGGCTCTTGGATGATCCCAAGGGTTTGCAACAGGGCTCCAAAATCCACGCTGCCATAATGGAAACAAGGGAATGAAAGGAGCCAACAGAAAAAGCTCCACATCCAAAACGGTGAGGGGCCCGAAACAAGAGGGGCACGAGGGAGAGAAGGGCCATCCTCAGGACAGGCAGCCCTGGCACTGCTGGAGAGGCTGGTTGGTGACATTGAGAGGAGAGGGAAAGCCAGGGAAGATGAAGGGCCAGATGGCTCGGAGAGGCTCGGGATCTTTAGTGGGAATGGGAATGAAGGTGACTTTTGGAGGACATGTGGCCCCAAGTGCATCCCTGCAGAGGACCTTGGCCCCAGCACAGAGCTGGAGGTGGTGGCCATGCAGGGAAGAGGGGCCTGGAAATGCATCCAGGTGCTGGGGGAGGAGCTGTTCCGAATCTGGGCCGTGCCTGCCGTGGCTGGTGCTGGGGAAGGTGACACAGGGGAGGTGGCAGGAGGGTGAGGCCAGTGAGCAGCAGCAAAGGGACCTTGGGGTGACCTGTGGCTTTGGGGAATGGCTGGGGAGGGTGGGGACAGGTGGGTGCAAGGACCACCCTGGATGTGATTTGGGAGCAAAGGCCTCAATTCCCATTGGACAGAACCACAGGGATACACCCTGACAGCCACTCCAACCCAGAGCAGAGGGTTGGAGCGGAGGAGAGACCCCCCCCACCACCCCAGAGCTCCACCAGGAGCTGCTCCATCACACAGGACAGGGATGCTCCTCCCTGGAGCTGAGGAGGTTCCCGCAGGGAGCAAGGAGATTGCCACAGGGAGTGAGGAGGTTCCCACAGGGAGCAAGGAGGTTCCTGCAGGGAGCGAGGAGATTCCCAAAGGGAGTGAGGAGATTCCCAAAGGGAGCTGGGGCCAGGGCTGGGTGTGGGAGCCCCACCTACCTGTGTGTACAGGTTCTGCTGGGGGTAGGCACTTCGGATGGGGTACATGGCGGTCTGGTAGGGGTTGGGGGACGGCGAGTAGGGCGGAGGAGCGTTGGTGCTCTGGGCTGGTGGCACCTTGTAGGGAGTGCCCGCGGTGTACCCTGGCAAAGGCAGAGGAATCCCAGCTTTAGGGGGAGCCACACAGCACAGGGGGCTGCCCCAGCCCTGGGAGTGTCCCAGCCCAGCTTGGAGCAACCTGGGCTAGGGGGAGGTGTCCCTGCCCCCCTGGAGGAGTTTTAAGGTCCCCCCCAACCCAAACCATTCTGGGATTCCATGATCTTCCCCATGCACCATCCCTCCCATCCACTGAGTGGCTGAAATTTTGCCCCCAAACCTTTTCCTACGCCAGGACCTGCTTTTCCCCTCTCTGATTTCAAGGAAAGGACAAATCCCATCCAGGCCTGAGTTTTGCCAAACAATATCTAGTTTTTTGCCAAACAATATCTAGTTTTTTTGTTAATTACAAGCTGAGATTTTTTCCAAACGTTCACAGCTTGGTCAGGTCTGGTGTGGTGTGAATTCAGGCACCACGTCCCAGGTCCCCAAAGGACATCTCTTTTCCAAGATAAAGTCTCCCAGAGGCTTTTAAAAGGTTCTGCCTTATCAGGGAGTTTATCACCCCTCCTGGAGGCACCATTTGTCCTCCTCAGGGATGAGATTCCTGGAAGAGCTGGTTTGACTGCCATCCCTGAACAGCATCACCTCAGCCAGGTGGGAATTTCAAACATGTCCCTTGAAAATGAGGCTTTATTTTGGAACTCTTTCTGTTCTAAGGGAATAGGAAATAATGTCCCTCTGGAGATAAACACCTGCAGACAACCCCAGGCTGCTCTGGGGGACTAAACACTCACCTGAGGGAAGGGTTTCACCTTCTCCACTGGAATTCCTCCTCTGGAGGAGCAGCTGGAGGGTCAGGGCTCTCCTTTTTCGTGGTTTTTACACATCCCTCAAGCCCAGCTTAGACCAGGCTTGGAGCAGCCCGGTCTAGTGGAAGGAGGGCTGGAACAAGGTGGTCTTTAAGATCCCTCCCAACCCAGATATGATCCTAAATAATCCATTCCCAAATCCATGCCCCAGATGGGCCCAGAGCAAGCCAATCAAAGCCCAGGAGGGAAGGAGTGCTCACTGAAAGCTGCAGAGGAGGCCTGGTAGGTTCTGTTCTCGGTGCCCGTGTCCACCGGGAGGTGGAAGGTGCCCTCGGTGGCACAGGAGGAGGAGGTCTGAGGCCAGGCTTGCTTCATCAGGAGGGTGGCTGGGAGGGAGACAGAGAGGAGGTGTCACACACAGCAGTGCAGAGCCAAATCCCCACGCTCATGGAACTGCCTTGCTGCTCTTCTCCTTCCACCCCCACCTTCTATGGACAACAACGGAGCTGAGGGACCTCCGTGGAGCTCTGTGGCCACCAACCCTCCCCACACACCACTGGCCAACTCTGTCCCTCCATACCAGCAAGAGCTGTCCTTGGCCTTGTGATTCCCAGCTGGAAAACAGGCTGAGCCCGGGGTGTGAGGTGTTTTATTCCCAGGAAAACCCCTGGAGGTACCACCCGTGGTTGCAGTGATGGTCCCTTCCCAGCACTGAGTGCTCCTTAGGAACTCTGGGAAGGACAGCAGTGGCTTTGGGAAGGTCTTCCTGTGTCCCAGGTGGTGGAAAAGTACTTATGATGCCAAGTAAAAGAATCCAGAGGAATCTCAAGAGCCAAACTTGTGGAATTTGAGGAGGGACCAACAGAATTCAGGTTGGACAGGTCTTGGAGCAACCTGGTCTAGTGGAAGGAGTCCCTGCCCATGGCAGGGGGTGGGACTGGACATTAAATCTCTGATTGCTGGAGGTTCCATCAATTGAAGCTGCACAAAAGGTGAACCAAGGAGGCTTCCAGGACACTGTAAATCCTGGGGCTTTGCAGAGCTCCAGCCAATAGGGTCAAAAGCCAGCCATGAGTAATTAACACCATTTAAGAGCCACCTCCAATCAGTGTCTTCTGCATTGGGTTTTGCCTCTCACCTTAAAATAAATAAAATCCAGAGCTTTTATTCCTTATCTGGTTAATCCAGCTGGGAACTGGGCACACCATGGGGGCTCTGGGTCTCTGCAGTGCTGGGACCGGAGGGTTTCCCTGACAGCACCTTTGGTCATATTTGAAATGGAAGAGACAAATGGATGAGCCTTTCCAACCCAAACCATTCCAGGATTCCTTGCTTCCCTCTGCCAACCTTATTCAGGATGGATAAGGCCCCAAGCCTTGTATAAAATTTGTGATAAGCTTAATTCCCTGTGTGCCTCAAAACAATGGGAATATCTGTCCTTGGAAAGCCTCTCCAGGCCCTACAGGACATTCAGCCCCCAAAATACCCACCTGGGACCCACTGGTGGGGAGGATGGAAATGAATTCAGAGAACGGAAAGGAATTCATAGAATTCCAGAGTATCCTGAGCTGGAAGGGACCCACAAGGATCATGGAGTCCAACTCACCCCTTGGCCTCATGCAGAGCTCCTTTGGCTGATGGAACCTTGGGAAAGGCTCCTTTGGAATAAACCGGTGAAGAATTTATCCTGTTTTGGGGCTCAAACATCAGCAAACATCCCCCAGAAACTGGCACTGGGACAGAAATCAAGAGCTTCCCACAAAATGAAGAGTTTTTATCTCCAAGGTCTCCCAGGATAGATGGGGAGGAGGGGAGAAGGGAATAAAGGACAGAGCCTGGCAAGGCTTTCATGGAAAACTGGAAGACGGAGGCACGTCCCCGTGGCCACACTGGAAGAGGGAATAAACTGGTCAAACTGGGAATGCTGAGGGAAACTGAGACTTTATGGAGAAGGAAGCAGCTGGTGCTGCCAAAGAGGCAGAAGAATTCCCAAGTTTGTCCAGGAAGAGCCATTTTTGGGAGGTGTGAAGGACAGGAGGGCAGACTCAGAGCCTGGTAGTGCCACAGGAGAGGCACAGCCTGGGAGATGCAGAGCCCAACCAGGGCACAGCTGCTGACATTCCTGCAGCTGGAACGTGGAAGGAGGAGAGGAGGACACCCAGAGGGAAGGGGAAGGGAATCAGTGCCACCAGTGTGCCCATATCCCAGCACTGAGGGCTGCAGGGTTCCTGGGATTCATACCCACATCTACCTCATGGCAATGGAGACAAACATTCCCAGTGGGAGGTGGGAGGTGAATGGCAGATCCAGGAAGGGAAGAGCCCAACAAAGGTCCTGAGAAGCTCCTGGGAACTGCTGGAATTGCCTGATCCACAGCGGGGTTCTTACCTGGGGCGTAGCCAGGGCTGCTGGTCGGGTACATGTTGGGGTTGTAGGCAGGAGCTGCTGTGGGATAGCCCGTGGGATAACCTGGAATGACACCAAAAACATGGGATTGCTGTCAGCAGAGAGCCAGGACAACACCTGTGCAAAGCAACAACTGACCTGTGAGCAGAAAGGGAACGGCAGAGCCGGGAGGGCAACAGGAGTGTGGGAAGGACAGGGAATGTGCCCCACCTGACAGCACCCATATCTCATCCCTGTTCCTCTGGGAACGAGGGCAGTGCCAGGATGCAGAACACAGGGATGATGTTCCCTGGGCTGCAAGGACAGCACTGAGGAGACACACACTGGATACACAGTTCAGCCATGGAGAAGGTTCCCCTTGGCAGAGCTCAGTACCCAGCCCCGTGCCCAGAATTCCTGTTATCCAGAGCTGAAGGGAAGGCAGGGATGCTGCAGGAAAAGCTGCCAGGCCTTGTTTTCACTCCTGGCTGCACAAGGGCCCCCATCCCCTGCCAGGCCACCTGGAAGGAAGGAAGGAACTCTCAGGGCAGCTCTGAGCCCTTGGAGCCACAGGAGGGGCTGGAATGGGCACTCTGGAAAAGGATTCCCTTTCCATCAGCTTCACTTGGAGTGGGAATCACCTGAGCAGGACTGGACAGACCCACAGGGCACCAACAGCCAGGGCAGGGGCTGATCCAGCTCCCAGGAAAGGGACTGATCCAGCTCCCAGGGCAGGATCTGATCCAGATTCCAGGGCAGGGGCTGATCCAGCTCCCACTCCATGGGAAGTTCTAGTTCTCCACAGATTCCACTGACAAAAACCTCCACCCCTGGGTCTGTTCCATTTTCAGAGAATCCCTGGAATATCCTGAGAAGAGATACCCCTGGAATGGACCCACAAGGATCATCCAGTCCAGCTCCAGGACACCCCAACAATCCCACCCCGTGCCTGATTGTCCAAGCACTCCTGGAGCTCTGGCAGGTTTGGAAGTGCCCACTCACTGCCCTGGGGAGCCTGGTCAGTGCCCACCACCTTCTGGGAGAGGGATCTTTTCCTGAAATCCCACCCAATTCTGCCCTGGCACAGCTCCAGCCATTCCCTCAGGTCACCCTTTGGCTTTGCTTTCCTTCCACTTCTTGCAGGTCCTCCCTCCTGGAAAGAGCTCCACCTGGATAACTCCATCCCTTCTCCCGTGCTCCTGCACAAATCCCAAACAGGGCACATTAATCCTCCTTTTCTGGTGGAGAATTTGGCCTTGCTGAGCTTCTCTGCCACAGCCTGTGCCCTTGGACACCATCCTGGAGCTGAGCCAACCCAGCAGTGACCAAGTGACCCTTGGAGAGTCCCCCTTCCATCAGGCACTGCCAGCAAAGGTGCAGAGATTTCATGGGCACTCCAGTCATGCTCCCTTTTTTAATACTTTAGAACAACAAAATATCAAAAATATGACAGGTCTGAAACCTTCAGCACAAAAACCTGACAAACCCCACAGGAATCCTGCAAAAAAACATCCTCTTTTTATGACCAATTCCTTCAAATTGCACAGACTCACTGGAAAGGACTCCTGGGAGTCCTGGGAGTGGCAGAGGTGCCCTTGGCATGGAAGGGGATGGAGAGGAACCCTCCAGTGCTGGCTGGACACGTCACATGGTCTGTTTGTCTCCACAGAGGGTCCCAGTGCTGACACAATGAGGTCCTGCCTGCCTGGAGGAGCTTTGCCCAGCTGGAGGTCAAAGACAAGGGGATGGATGGTGGGGCCTCCCCTCCCTGAGGAGCTGGAGCCTCCTGGTTTCCTGGGAATTAGGCGGGAGAGCAAGGAATGTGCACAGGGCCCCTGTGGCTGCCCCGTGCCAGGGATCAGCCTGGAGCTGTTGCTTTTGGGAGTTTGGAGGCTTTCCAAGCCCTGAAAGCTCTCCAGGAAATTCCAGGAGCACATTTTGGGCACAGATCATACTCATTTTCTCTTGCTCAGGGAAAACCTGAGATGATTGCCATTTCCACCCTGATTCCAGCCCCACAGAGCTGCCAGGCCCTGCAGCAGCTGCCTGGGAATGGGATGCATTTGGAGGAGCCCAACTGTCCAAAGCCATTAGTGGGAGAGTTGATGGCTTGGTAAGGAATAAGCCCCAGTGACAGAACTGTCCCCTGTCAATCAGTGTCACTCCAGGGCCAGAGTCCTGTGTCACATCCAGACTGTGCTGGCACAAGTCTCGGGGGGGAAAGTTCCAGAAAATGTTTTCATTCATTCCATACTGATGCTCCTTCAGTTATTGTGGAATTCACTCTGGGCTTGCTGAGCCCAGAGGAAGAGGTTGATGAAATAAAAGGGTTTGTTGCTCCTCAGAAAGTGTAACAAAGAAGCCATTACAGTTTTCCTTAAACTGTGGCTCAGCCTTACCCAATAATGTTCCCAGCCTGGAAAAATGAAAGGAAATTCATTTTTAAAAATGTTTTAAAAATGTTTTCTGTGTTTCCTGCACAGCAGAGTTTGTTCCTACAGCACCTGTGGGGCTGGGGGAGCTAAACATGGTCTTGTCCCCAGTGCTGAGTTTTGGGGTGCCAGAGGTGCCTCCTCAGACAGGAATTTCCCAGGACAAGCAACAAGGGACTCACTTGGAAAAATGATGGCAAAACCCCACATGGTACTTTTATTTTTATTTATTCATTCCAACTCAAATGCTTGAATTTAACAGCTCAAAAGGGTATTCCAGGTGTGCTGCCAAAGCCCAGATCCCCAGGGCTGCTGCTTCCTGAGCATGATCAAGGATTAATGGAATAAACACTGCCCAGGAACTAATCAATTAATCAGTAATCAACAGGTTAATCAAGCACAAACATTGTCCTGTTTCCCAATGCTGCTCTTTGCACTCCACATTCCCCTCTGGAATCAGGAGATTACAAATAAACTCAAATTCCACCAGGCTGGAAGTGCAAGAGTCCTGTCAGGAGACAGCCCACAAAGATCCCTCATCCTGAGGCTGTTCATTTCCCAGACAAGAGCTGGGATGAGATTCCCAGACTCCCAGACTCAGGAAACCCACCAGCTCCTGCCCAACTCCCATTCCATTGTATTCTATTCTATTCAAATCCATTCTATTCTATTCTATTCTATTCTATTCTATTCTATTCTATTCTAATTCCTCTAATTCCAATTCCATTCTGTTCTATTTGAAACCATTTTCTTCCCTCCCATTCCATTCCATTCTGTGCTATTTTATTCCACTCCATTCCAATTCCATTCCATTATAATCCATTCCATTCCAATTCCAATTCCATTCTATTCTATTCCATCCCATCCCATTCTGTTCTCTTCTAATTCCAATTCATACTATTCTATTCCACCACATCCCATACTATCCTGTTCCATCTCATCCCACTCCACTCCATTCTATTCTATTCTATTCTATTCTNTTTCTCTCCTCCACATCCAACCCCTGATCTCACCCACCCTGATCCAGCAGAGTCAAGGCAAACTCCCCTCTGAGCACATGCCACCTCCCTTCCCACCCAGGATGCATCCACAGAATACTTGGATACACCCAGTCCCAGCTCCCCCAAAGCCATTCCCACATTTCCCCCTGATCCTCCTGGCAGCCACTTCTCCAGCCCCCAGCCTCCCAAATTCCTGCAATCCAACACCTCCAACCAGAACCTTTGGCACCCACACATGCCCCAACTGCTCTCTGCCTCCTGCCCTCCCTTTTCCAGAGGCTGGGAGCCTGGAATATCCATCCATTAACAGTCCCTCAGCTCTCCAAGTGCAAACCCAAGGCTCTCCACAGCCAATCCCCCTCTCCTGGAATGCCTCTTCCCATCACACACAACCCTCCCATCCACTGCAACAGCAGCATTTTAATCTTGGAATATTAAAGCCTCTTCCAGTAGGCACTTCAAAGGGAAAGGAGCCAATAAGGACCCAACAATTCCAGGGCAGGAGCTTTTCCCTGCTCAGCTCAGGGAATAAAAGGTGGTTAAAGGGACAGGAGCCAATAAGGCCCCAACAGTTCCAGGGCAGGGGCTTTTCCCTGCTCAGCTCACGGAATAAAAGGTGGTTTTCCTTCCCCTCCATTCCTGTGGGTGGATTTTAATTGCTTTTCCGACATGTGCAGGGTGTAATCTCCTCCTGTGTTGGTCCAAGGATTAAGGCAGGACCAAGGCAAAGCCAGTTTTGATTAATATGGAAATCAGAAATTGCTTCCCAGACAAACTGGGGACTGCTCCTAATGCTCCTTTGTCCCTGGGGAATCACAAACAGGAGGAGGAACAAGAGCAGCTCCCTGAGCCTCCCAACCTGTGCAAGAGATGCTGAAAGATCTCCAAAAATACACCCTGATGGAAAGATGGGATTCATATGGTTGGGAAAGGGCTCAGGCTGAAGACAAAGAGAGGTGAATCCACATGGAATGAGAAAAATCAGTTTATGTGGGGAAAAAAAAGGTGATGAGATCCCGTCACTCCTGAGTTTTCAGCCAAATTTAATGGTTCAATCTGTTCCCAAATCAAAGCTGCTCTTGCTGAACTCCAAATATTCCTCAGGACCACCCAGCTGAGTTTAAAAGGAGGCAAAAAGGTACATCCTGGCAAAGTCAACCCTGGGAAATTCCACTGGAGTTCCCTCTGGATTCAAACACTCCGAGCAAAGAGAGAAGGACCCACTGGGTGAAGCTCCTGGGGCTAAAAATGCCAAGATGTGGGAGGAGGATTTGAGTGGGAAGGCACAATGTGGGAAAACATGGAAGCCTTGCAGAGCCAGAGGCTGAGCCTGTGAGCAGGAGGGGAAATTCCATGTTCAGAGGGACCCACCAGGGTTACAGATATATATTTATAGATATTTTTATATCTATCCCTGCAGTGAGAACACAATCCCTGTGTCCTGTCCCTCCATCCCTTGTCCCCAGTCCCTCTCCAGCTCTCCTGGAGCCCCTCCAGGCTCTGGAAGGGGCTTTGGAGGGGTAAAATCCATCAGGGAAGGTTTGAGGGGTAAAATCCATATAGGGAAGGTTTGGAGGCATAAAATCCATAAAGGAAAGGTTGGAAGGGTAAAACATCCAAGAGGGAAGGTTTGGAGGGGTAAAAAAATCACAGAGGGAAGATTTGCAGGGATAAAATCCAGATAAGGAGCGTTTGAGGGGTAAACTCCATACAGAGAAGGTTTTGGGGGTAAAGAATCCATCAGAGAAGGTTTGGAGGGGTAAAATACATAAAGGGAGGGTTTGAGGGAGTAAAATGCACACAGGGAAGGTTTTGGGGGTAAAAAATCCATCACGGGAGGTTTGGAGGGATAAAAAATCCACAGAGGGAAGATTTGGAAGGGTAAAATCCATCAGGGAAGGTTTGGAGGGATAAAATCCATCAGGGAAGGCTTGGAGGGGGCAAAATCCATAAAGGAACAGTTTGAGGGAGTAAAATTCACACAGGGAAGGTTTGCAGGGGTAAAATATCCATACAGGGAAGATTTGGAGGAGTAAAATCCATACAGGGAAGATTTGGAGGGGTAAAAAATCCACACAGGGATGGTTTGGAGGGGCAAAATCCAGGCAGGGAAGATTTGGGAGAGTAAAATCCTGACAGTGAAGGTTGGAGGGGTAAAGGCTCTGCCAAATCTCCCTCCCAGCCCCAAACAGCCCCTGAGCTGTCCCAAATATCCCCCTTTTCTCTGCCACACAAGAGCTAAATACTGATCCTGAGCCATTCCCTCCCTTTCCCAGCCTCAAACTGCTGCACTGAAAGCCACAAAAGCACCTTGGAGGGAACAGTGCCACGTGCCTGTCCGTGAGCTGCTGCTCAGGAGGGGTCGTGAATCCCAGAAAAACCAGGGAAAAAGCAAAGGAAAGTAGGTCAAACAATTCCCACTTGCTGCAGAGGACAAAGAGAGCTGCAGGTTTCTTTATTACCTTCTGCAATTGCTCCCACATATCTGAGGCTTCCTCTTTATCTGATTCAAATCCCACGGGAGTAATCCCTGATTAAATTGAGGGGGTGTGAGATTTCATTAGGTCGCCCAATTTGGAGCAGATTGGATAATGAAGTTCCATCATCCTTTGGAATTAAGGGGGAAAAATGAATGCTGGGATTTTTTATCTCCCTTCCCCCATCTGGGAGATTATTGGGATCCATGGGAGGCATCCATGTCTTACAGCCCCAGCTCTGCACCTGACCTTGGATCTGGAGATTCCATGGAATGTTTGCTAAAGGATGGTGATTTGTCCCCCCAAAAATAGCCCCTGGATTAATTGAATGCTACCAGGCAGCAAAAAAAAAAAGAAAAAAATGCTCCCAGGCAGCAGAAGCTGCAGTAAATCTTAATTCCCATTCCAAAGAGCTGCACAATTCCAGAAGTCACAGGTTTCCTCCGTGGAAGAAGAAAGCAGGAAGTTTGGAAGTTTTAGATGGGATATTGGGAAGGAATTCTGGCTTTGTTTATGTGGGTTATCAGGGCTGTTTCCCACCGGGATTGGGACGCCCAGAGGTGTTGGATTCATCCCAGGTTTGCTCCCTGTCCAAGAACTTTGGGAAATGAACTGGGAATCAAAGGCAGGGCATAAGGAAACAGAGTGGAATGAGGATGCATTTAAAGGAATCCTTTGGCAGGGGATAAAGGAATGAGAGGCAAAGCAAGGAGAGAAGAGTGAAACTCCCAGCACGGACCAGCAGCCTCATCCATCCCATGGGATTCAGCTCCAATGTTCCATCCTGCCATCACTGGGCACTTCCATGGAAAGCCATCAGATCCCTGCCAGTCTAAACTGGGAAAAGGCTCTTTGCCTGAGCTGGGCCAGGCTCTGTGTCCTGCACAGGGTGTTCCTGCCACATCCCATGGGAATGATGCTGTGCTGTGATGGCAATGATCCCAAGGCTCCAGGAGGATTCCCCCTGGATTAATCCACAGCACCACAACTCCAGGAACTCATGGGAGAAACCCAAATCCAGGATTAATAAGGAAAAGTGAGTAGGAAAAGGGAAAATCTGCCAGGAAAGGAGAGACCACAAGGAAATGAAGGGAAAAACACTTGGACAAAGTTGGTGAATCAGCAAAATCCAACCAAAGCCTCCAGTGAGAGGAGCAAGAGAGGAGGGACTGGGAAAAACAGCCAAGGAAGGCTGGAGTGGGATTTGTGCCAAGGACACAGGGAATGGTTTCCCACTGCCAGAGGGCAGGTTAGGTGGGATACTGGGAAGGAATACAATCCCAGAAGGGTTTGGGGTGGGAGAGACCTTAAAGTTCATCCCATTCCACCCCTGCCATGGGCAGGGACACCTCCCACTGTCCCAGTTTGCTCCAGCCTGGCCTTGGACCCTCCCAGGGCTGGGGCAGCCACAGCTCCTCTGGGAAATCCACCCCAGTCCCTGCCCACCCTCCCAGCCAGGAATTCCTTCCCAATATCCCACCTAACCCTGTGCTCCCAGGGAACAAGGGACAGGATACAGAAACAGCCCCAAGCTGTGCCAGGGGAGGTTTAGGTGGGATATTAAGGAAAATTCCTTCATGGAAAGGGCTGTCCAGCCTTGAACAGGGGAGTCCCCATCCCTGCAGGGGTTTGCCAGCCCCGTGGAGGTGGCACTTGGGGACAGGGTTAGTGCTGGGTCGGCAGGTGGGACTCGATGATCCCACAGGGTTTTTCCAAGGCCAACCATTAAATGATTTCTGTATTCCATCCGTGCTCTGAGCACCATTCCAGGCCCCTCTGGTGACAAGGCTCTCTCTCAACAGCACAAATCTCAGCTGAGCACGAGCTGACCCATCACTGAGGGACCCAGAATGATTCCAGCTCCAAACATTCCCTCGGAAAACTGGGAAAGAGGGAACTACAGCCCTTCCTTAGGTACCTCCTGTAGCAAAGTGAGGCCTCTGCAACTCAGTGACCTTTACTGGAGTGGAATAAAATCACTGCTCATTTTCCAGGACAGCAAAACTCTGCCTGAAGGAGCATTTCAGTGACATTTTTAGGCCAAATCCCAACATCCTGATTGTTCCACAAGTGTTCTGGCTCCTGGGCATCTTTTTGCAGGTTGATTTTATTTGTTGTTTTTAAATCAGCACAGAGAACTGGGGGGGGTCACCTGGAGAAGAGAAGGTTCTGGAGAGACCTCAGAGCCCCTTCCAGTGCCCAAAGGGGCTCCAGGATTGCTGGAGAGGGACTTGGACAAGGGATGGAGGGACAGGACAAGTGATCAAGGGCACAGCCAAGGGAGGGTTAAGTTTGTGGATTTCTCCCAGGAATTTTGGGAAGAGGAACTGCAGTTACTGCCAGAGCAACCAGCTGGATCTCCAGTGCTGGAGGAGCTGCTTCCAAATTGTCTCATTTCCATGGGGAAGAAGGTCAGGAGGGATTCAGAAAGGAAATAAATCACCTGATTAGGAGTTCAGGGCATTCCAAGGACTTGGGCAATGAATATTCCAGCAGGGCTTCGCTTCCCAAAGCTTTGGCCAGTACACTGAAGGTGCGCAAGTGCTCTGGGCAGAACACTGAAGATTCCACCTTGTTCCAGGGGGAAAAGGGATTTTTAGTTCCCTAATTGCCATTTTCCATTGCCATTTTCATTTCTTTGCTCCTCTCCCATCCTGCCATCCCAGAAACTGGGCAGCTAATTGGCCCCACTAATTGCCCATTCTTGGAACACAACCCCCTCCATGTTCAGCATCCCGAGGCAGAGCTGGGAATGGGAATGTGTTTGGGATGAGCCTCCTTTCCTGTCTGTGCCAGTGACTCATTCCCTCCAGCCTGGGAGGAAGTGGAAATCCACTGGAAAAGCAGCACCAGCTGCAAAAGGCTTTGTGTGCACAGAAACTTTGGGGGGAAAACCCAAACCCACAGAAAAGCAAAGCTGTGGGCAGAGCTCAGGATCCTGGACCTTCCCAGAACAGGAAACTTCCCAAAGGAAACTGGGAGGGCAAAAAGGAACATTTGGCAATTTGGAGGGATGAAAAGGAAGGTTTTGGTCTTGCCATGAAGGCTTTGAGGTGCTGCTGTTTGATGCTCCTTAAACACTCAGAAAACAAGGATTTGGGGATAAAATGCCCAGGAGAGGCTTCTCCAAGGGCAGAGCAGGAGCAGATGGATCAGAGCTGCCTCCAGATGGACCTGTGGAGAACCACCTGGATCACCTGGAGCAGCCCATTAGCCAAGGAAGCCCCAGGGAATTCCAGGGATCTTTTAACTACTGGTTAGTGGGAGAGCTGGAAGCAAACAAGGGGATGAATCCATGGCAGTTGAGTCAGTGCCTGGCAGGATTTGATCCCGAGCTTAACACCTCTGGAATTCCCTTCCCACCAGCCACACACCAGCTCCTCCCTTCCAGGCTGGGACACCCAGAGCTTTTCCCACAGGGGCCTTCCTTCCCTGGTTTAGGATACAAAACAGAAGCTCCAAACCCACTCAGGTCACTCCACCCAACTTTTGGGATAATCCTCCCATCTAGATCTGCCCTTGGCAAAATCCTACATGAGGATCATGGTGGATTTTATAACCAACACTGCCTCAAAAATGGGATTAAAATTCCCTTACTAACATGCTCAGCCCTGAATCCATCAGGGAGATGGATGAGATGATCCTTGGAGGTCCCTTCCAACAGAAGATCCCACCTGGATCTGCAGAGCAGGACTGAATCCTTGACATTCCCAGGAAATCCTGCACCCAATAGAGCAGCACATCTTGGAGATGAGGGCTGGGTTAGGCACAGATCATGGATTAATTTCATCCTGGATGGAAAATGCAAACTCAGACCCACCAGAAAGCAGAAGGAGCCAGGCCTGGCTTGCCAGGGATTCAAACCCATCCCAGCAAAGCCAAACTGCAGGAAAATTAGGGGAAAGAGTCTGATCTGAGAGGGAAGATAATGACAGCAAAATACAGGGAATGTGGCTAAGTGAGAATTTCAGGGAATCCTGGAATGGTTTGGGTGGGAAGGAACCTTAAAGCTCACCCAGTTCCATGGGCAGGGCCACCTCCCACCATCCCAGGTTGCTCCAGCCTGGCCTTGGACACTCCCAGGGCTGGGGCAGCCACAGCTTCTCTGGGAAATCCATCCCAGTCCCTCCCTACCCTCCCAGTCAGGAATTCCGTCCCAGTATTTCCATCCCAAGGATTTTTCCCACCCTATCAGTGCTACAGTTTGTCTGTGGAGTCTCCAAATTCCCTTTAATCCCCTTTGCTTCTTCCCCAGTTGCTCCCATGGAATTCCCCCCTCCTGGATGTCGGATCCGCGCTCAACAAGGACCAACCCGGAGCAGCTTTTCCCTGAATTCCCAACTTTGGTTCTCATGGCAACAGGTCACAGCCCTCCCCATTGCCATGGCAATCTCCTGCAGAAGGGCTGAAATGCAGCTCCCAGTTATTTTTAGTTTGGCCTCTATTCCCATGGAGACCAACTTTCCCTGGAAGTGTTTGATGCTTTGTGCTTGGAGCCCTGGAGGAGCCTCCTGGAAATCTGGGAGTGGGAAAGGCAGAGAGTTCCAGCTCAGCCTGGCCCTCCTGGAGCCTCCACTTGGTTCTTCTGGGGCACCTTTTCCATTCTCATTCCCTTTTCCTGTGGGATTTGTGCCATTTGCATTTCCTGGAGTGCTCCAACACCTGAATTCTCTTTTTATGTCCCAGTTTTTTATTGAATTCTTTGCACATCCCTCATTTTTTATTGAATTCTTTGCACATCTCTCAGCTTTTTATTATGTTCTTTGCACATCCCTCAATTTTTTATTGAATTCTCTGCACATCCCTCAATTTTTTTATTGTATTCTTTGCACATCCCTCAGTTTTTTATTGTATTCTTTACACATTCCCCAGATTTTTATTGTATTCTTTGCACATGCCACTATTTTTATTGCATTTTTGGCATTAAATTCTGCCTGAAAAGTTCATTTTCTGCACAGGAGGAAACCTCCAGAAGAGCCAGGACAGGACATTTCAAGGGGCAGTTTGGAGCTGCTGCATGTACAGACTTTAAGCACTTGTAGACACCCCTGGAATGCCATAAAGGAGTTTTTCCCAAGGGATGGAGGGACAGGACACAGGGAATGGTTTCCCACTGCCAGAGGGAAGGGCTGGATGGGATATTGGGATGGAATTGTTGGCTGGGAGGGTGGGGAGGGAGGGACTGGGATGGATTTCCCAGAGGAGCTGTGGCTGCTTCTGGATCCCTGGGAATGTCCAAGGCCAGGCTGGAGCTCCTGGAATAGCATCCAGCAGGAATGGGGGGCTCAGGGGGGCAGTGGGAAGGGAAGGGACCAGCCTGGCACAGTGAAGGGCCTTTCAGGCTCACTCATTGAGCGGTGCCAGCCAGCTCAGAGCTGCAGGATTCTCTTCCTGCACTCCCCAAAGCCTGGCCTTGAGATCCAGCAAATAATCTCTGGCCACAGAGACATTAAAATTCCGCCCCAGTCCCGCCTGGCATGAAAGGAGGCCCAAAGGCAGAGAGAGGAATGACAGGGAAACCAGGAGAGATGGGAATCTGCAGGGAAGCAACACCTGAGGGGGGTTCCAAAGGAGGCACAACCTGGCACAGCCAGGGCTGGAAATGGGGGGGCTCCAAGGTCCCTTCCAAGCCCAAATGTTCTGGGATGCTGAGATTGATAAGCTCAGCTTTGGGAAAGCTGATTCCTGTTAAACCAGGACTAAAACACTGGGCATGAAGCACAGTGGGAAAACAGGAATTAACAGATTACAATCCAGGGAAAACAGACTCTTGTAGCAGAATTTAGGGAGCAGTGACCTCCATGTTGCAGGTTTTCCAGGCATTTTAAAGGATTCACACTGGACCTTTCAGCACACTCAGCGTATCCTGTGATTCCAAGATTCCACGAGTTATCTGGAAATTTTCCAGCACAAAAATCCCCCATTTAACCATAAACCCAAGAGTGTCCACAAATCCCAGCTCCTCCCTCTCCCAGGCCAGGAGGATTTCCCTGCCTGCTCCACACACACCAATTAATAAACACGGAGAAATGCCAGAGGGGAAATATTCACTGGATCCACTTCATCCATTTTTAATCACCTTGAAATCAATTCCACGCCCTGAAAATTCCAAGCCAAGCTCAGTTCCAGAGCCAAGCTCAGCTCCACAGGCAAAGCTCCCCCTGACTCTCCCAGCACCTTCTTCCTGGTTTTATTGATCTAAAGAACCCCCTTTGGATCCTTTTCCTTAGGAATTCCCAGGGCATCCCCCTATGGATTCAGATCCAACTCTCCTCACCATTCACTGCTGGTGTCACTGGAAGGTTTTCCCTGCGAGTCCCGTTCCCTGATGGGGATTAATCATTCCCTGATGGATTAATCACTCCCTGATGGATTGATCATTCCCTGATGGATTAACCCCTCCCTGATGCCCCTCAGGGCCCCCCAGTCCTACCTGTGTATGCCATGTTCTTCGGGTTTCCATAGGGAGCCCCCGGCTGGACGGGGCTGTAAACGGGATTCATGGTGGAAGACCAGGAATTCTGAGGACAAAAGAGAAGCAGAGTTGAGTGTTCTGTGGCAACACTCCCCCTGTTGTAATTCCAGACATAGAGAGCTGGGAAGGGCAGGATTTACAGCCAGACATCACCACCAGAGAGACATTTAATAATTCAGGGTTTGGGGATCTCCGTTAATTCCCAAACTTCTCCACGTTCTGCCTGTGGATGGATGTGGAGCAGAGGGATCCGACACATTCCTGCTCCAGGGTGGCTCAGGAATCATGGCCCCACTTCCAGCTGGGACAAAGAGGAGAAGCCACCAAGGCAGACAAGGAATTGTCCCCCTTGGAAGAGCAAGGAGTTCCTGGGTGTAGAAACCATGCCCAGCCCAGCCCTGACCTTTGGGAAATCGGAGGATCAAAGACCATTTCCAAATATTTGTGAGATTCCAGTGTGAAAAGTGGCATCCAGTGCCACTCCCCATCCCAGAATTCCCCTTGGAATCAAGATCTGTGAGCCAGGAGATTCCAAGAGCCCTCGTGGTCCTCTCCCCAACAAGGCTGGTGAGACCAGGTCAGCTCTTTGGGAGTTTGATTTAGAGGAGAGCCAAGGAACTTGGGAATTGTGTCTCCTCCATGTCAGTTCAGCAACTGGCTCAGTTAATTATCCTAATGAAGCACATTCTCCCTTGGGATTAAGGGGAAAATCAGTCATTAAGCTCCATTAGGCAGTCCATTTGTCTGCAGTTATCCAGGAGAACCAAACCCAGCCTGGCTCCCAGATCCCACATGTGCTGTTTCAGCGTTCCAAACAAGCAGCCTCCAGGGAGGGAGCAACTTCCTTGGATCATTAACTCCTCCTGCCTTCCCTCCAGTAGGAACAGCCAACGGTGAGTGAGCGGCGGCACCGGCTGACTCGGCAACAATTAGTGCTTAATTAATTAGCTGTCCCTCCACCCCCGAGCTGGCACCGGAGGAGCAATTCCGAGGGCAGAGGGATTCAGGGTTATAAAGCAGAGGAATTCAGGGATAAAGTCCAGGGACACAGAGAGTGCCCTCAGTGGCCTCTCGGAGCGTTCCGAGCATCGGGAAGATCAGGGTGAAAGTCGATGTCCATGGATTGACATTCCAGCAGAAGGTGGATGGCCCTTGTTCCCAGTCCCTCTCCAGCTCCTGGAGCACCTTCAGACTGGAAGAGGCTGGAAGGTCTCCCTGGAGCCTTCCCTTCTCCAGGTGATCTCCCCAGCATTCCCAGCCCAGAGGGCTCCAGCCCTGGAGCATCTCCATGGGCTCCTCTGGTGCCACCACATTCCTCATCCGCGATCCCTCCAACAGATCCCTGTGGAAAAGCAGGAACAAGGAAAGCTCTCCCTGCCCACAGCACTTCCTGCCGAAGTTGGAAGCTTTGGAAAGGAGGGAGTGCCAGGGAATGTGCCCGGAGGTGCCAACATGGCACGGCACGAGGAGCTTCTCCTGCTCCACTGTCCAAACCTCCCCCTTTGCACCCGAACACCTCCATCAAATTAGATACAATAAACCCAAATGAAATAAAGTAAATAAAATAATAAGTAAAAAATACAGTAAAATAAAAAGTAAAAAAATAAAATAAAATAAAGTAAAATAAAAATAAACAATAAGAATAAAATGAAATAAATAAAATAAAGTAAAATAAAAATAAACAATAAGAATAAAATGAAATAAATAAAATAAAGTAAAATAAAAATAAACAATAAGAATAAAATGAAATAAATAAAATAAAGTAAAATAAAAATAAACAATAAGAATAAAATGAAATAAATAAAATAAAGTAAAATAAAAATAAACAATAAGAATAAAATGAAATAAATAAAATAAAGTAAAATAAAAATAAACAATAAGAATAAAATGAAATAAATAAAATAAAGTAAAATAAAAATAAACAATAAGAATAAAATGAAATAAATAAAATAAAGTAAAATAAAAATAAACAATAAGAATAAAATGAAATAAATAAAATAAAGTAAAATAAAAATAAACAATAAGAATAAAATGAAATAAATAAAATAAAGTAAAATAAAAATAAACAATAAGAATAAAATGAAATAAATAAAATAAAGTAAAATAAAAATAAACAATAAGAATAAAATGAAATAAATAAAATAAAGTAAAATAAAAATAAAATTAAAATAAATAAAATAAAAAATAAAACAAAATAAAATTACCTAAAATGAAATAAAATTAAAAAATAAGAACAAATTAAAAAGTAAAAATAAAACAAAGTAAACTAAAATAAGAAAAAATGAAATAAAATAAAAAAATAAAAATTAAATTGAAGCAAATTGAAGTAAAATAAAGAAATAAAGTAAAATTAAAAAAAGTAAAATAAAAATAAAATAAAAAATAAAACAAAATAAAAATAAAATTACCTAAAATGAAATGAAATTAAATAAAATGAAAGGTTGGGAGGGACCTTAAGTATAATACACATTTCTCCATAGGAATTTCCCAGGGCATCCTTGGGAATGTGCTTTCCCATCCATATCCCTCACTGACATTCCTGGGAACACGCCTGGAGCTCTCCTGCTTTTTCCTTTAATGCCGAATTCCTGCCACTGGCTGAGAAGAGAAGGAAAAGCTTGATATGGAAGGCCAGGAATTTTGGAAGGATTTTTTCCTACATTTCCACAAAACACGAGATCTTGGAAGCAAAATACCATTATCAGGAAAAAGGTTTTTCCCCAGAGGGAGCACTGGGATTGGCTCCCTAAGGAAGCGGCCACTTCCAAACCTGCCAGAGCTCATGGAGTTTGACTGTTGGGCTGTCCTGGGGCTGGACTTGGATCCCGGTGGGTCCCTCCCAGCTCTGGATATCCCAGGATTTATGATCTGCAGAGCAGAATTCCCATCCCTTCCAGCAGCACCAGCTCCACAGTGACATTCCCGAGGGACCCAGCCCTGGAATCCCCTTCTGCTGGATACAAATGCTAACCCTGATGTGCAATTCCCACCTGATCCCAGAAATCTGCAGACACTGGATTTGGGAATAGAAAAGGGAACAGAGACAGAACTGCTCAGTCTGTTCCCAACAATGAAGAGGCCAAGCCAAAAACCCTCCCCTGATATTCAGAAAACATTGTGGGATCAGAAATCCTGGGATCAAGAGGAAAGCCATGAAAACTGTGGGATGTTCCTTGAGGAACTGGATTAGGAAGGAAGAGGGAGAAATCCCAGAGGGAATGCAAGAGCAGCAGGTGCATCCCTGAGCCCCCAGCCAGGAACAGAGGCTGAGTCACAGCAGCTCCATTTGGAATAAATCCACCAGAATCATTCCTAAAATAGGTGAGCAGCATCCTAAGAAGGAGAAAAAGGAAATTCCATCCTGAGAATAGAATGGAAAACCTCCTGCCTGAGAGTTCAGCGTGGTGAGGAAAGCTCTGGGCTCGGCAGCATCCCAAGGGAATGGAGCACAATCCTGGAATTCCAGAGGAGCCACGTGAAAACACAGCTCCACTTCCAGCCCTGTGATCCAGGACTTCCCACCTGCTTTCCCTGGGAAAGGAAAACCCCCTGGGGGGTTCGAGGCTGGTCAGTGTTTACCCAAAAATCCAAGTCAGGCTCCACAGGGACAGCTGGAATTCCAGGGGTTCACCGTCTCAGGGATGACGAGGCTGGAAAAGTCAGCCCTGGAAAGGTTTGGGAACTCCCAGGATTCCCAGGAAGTCAGGGCTGATGGCTCCAGCAGAGCCAACCCACAGATCCCTCCCTGGCATTCCCAAGTGCATCCCACTGCGGATCCTGCACGACTTGGCCCATTGCTCGTTATGTGGCTGTTAATTAGGGCTCCACGTCACACCCCCAGCAATTAAACATCTTCTCCATCTCTCCTTCCTTCACACCCACATCCCACTTCCCAGGAAAGAGCTGGAAGTTGTGCTGCAGCTGGGCTGGGATTCCATCCCTCCTGGCCATGACTGTGGGGGGATCTGCTGGTCCATATCCTGTATATCCCGCAGACATTCCTGGTATTGGTTGGAGACTCCACAGGGAGTCTCCTGACAGACCCATCCCATCAATCCAAACACACCAACTTCCAGAGGTTCATCCAAAGTTGCTCCATGTAATTAAACCAGCCCAGATTCCTGGACTATGCCGTGAATCCTCTGCTGGGGAAAAGCTCTGCAATAAATCAGGAATACAGATCCCTGGACCTGGTCAGAATCCCCCCTCTCTGAGCCATCACTCCAGAGGCAGAGCCTTGGCTGGGCCCCTGTGGAGCTCCAGGCACATCCATCAGGATTTCCTGTGGCACCTTTCCATGTGTTCTCAGCACGTCCTGAAAACATGGAATCAGAGGCACTTCTGGGAACTCAACTCGGATTCCTCAGGAGACAATTCAATATTTTAACCACAGAAACAAATTCCTGGGTTGCCCTTTGGCCAAACCATCCCTCTTTTTCCATCCCCAGGAAGCAGATGTGATCTGACAGCCTCCTTTCCAAAGGTTACCTGGAACACAGAGCTGGAATTATTCTGGGAGAGGGACTGAACACTGGTCCAACTTGCCCTGCACTTCCCTCACTATTCCCTCTCCAGGCAAGGGCAGCACGTGGGAATCTGCTCCACATCCCTGGCAGATAATGGTCCAACACAAGTGGGAACTGTTTCCTTATCAAACATCCCTCACCAAGGCAAAGGGGTGGAATTGCTCCTTTCCAAGTGTTTCTGGATGAGCAGGAAAAAGGCAAACAACCCTGTGCTGGCTCTGCCTGAAATGCACCTCCTGCATCCCAGGGTCAAACCCTGCCATCCAAAGCCACACCTCGGGAATCCTGCACATTCCCTGGGGATCTCTCTTGGATTTTTTCATCCCAAGGGCTGGCTTTGCCACGAGGACTGGGAGGGCTGACTCAGGAATTGTGCAAACAAGCAGCACTTCAGGTCCCCCTGCCAAGAAAAGAGGCTTATTTGGAACAGGGAGAAACTGCCATGAGGATGTTCCCAAGGACTTGGCTCTGACTGACACGATTCCATTTTTGTGACATAACTTGGCTTGTCAGAACAAATTCCCTGAGCAATATTTGACAACTCCTGTGCCCAAGAAATCTTGGTTTGTTTTTTTTTTAAATCGACATTAGCAGTGGATTCCCAGCAGGAATTGTGCAGACACAAACCCTTCCTAAAATAAAAAGCCATTTTTAACCCCCAACAAAGAATTTTAAGGTAGGAAAAGGAATTTTGGGGGGCTGGATTGCACCACGGAGACCCATGTCCTGCTGAGGCACTTCCAGTGGGAAAGAACACTCGGGAAAAGGGATTTTTCAACCATAAAATACAGGTATGAACAGTTTGGAAAAGCTGCAGGCACCCTGTGAGCCCCAGGACTCTGGAATCCAGCACAGTGGAACATTCCATGCAATGATTCCAAGACCAGAGGAAGCAAAGCCACGAGGTTGTAAATCCCTGACAAAGATAATCCCGAGAAACAACAACAAACCATTCCTGGGTCACTTGGGATGAAGTATCAGATCTTTTCCAGGCCCTTTGGGTGAAGAAATCCCTTCCCAAGGAGACCTGCCCATGGAAAAGGCAGCAGCAGCTTCCCAAGTGTAAAGAGCTGCCAAGTGGGATTCCCAAGTGCCTGTTTTCATGGAATGCCAGGATGGTTTGGGCTGGAAGGGACCTTCAGGGCCACCTTGTTCCAACTCCCTTGCAGTGCCTAAAGGGGATCCAGGAGAGCTGGACAGGGACTTGGGACAAGGGATGGAGGGACAGGACAAGGGGAATGGCTTCACATGGACAAAGCACAGGGATAGGTGGGATATTGGGAAGGAATTCCTGGCTGGGAGGGTGGGGAGGGACAGGATGAGAGGAAATGGCCTCAAGCTGTGCCAGGGGAGGGTCAGGTTGGACACTGGGAACATTTCCTCATGGAAAGGGCTGTCCAGGCCTGGAAGAAGCTGGAGTTCCCATTCCTGGGGGATTGAACAGCCTGTGGATGTGGCTGGATCTTAGAAATGCATTAAAATACAGTTATACAGAGTATAAATACAAATATATTAAGACAATGTAACTCTATTGAATAGAAATATATGAAAATAGTATAAATATATTAAGTATAAATAGTGGAAAGAAGGGAATTTTCCACAGGGTTGGAAAAAGGCAGCACCTCCGGAGCAAACACCTTTGGAAAGACAAACCACCATGGAAGACACTGGGACATCATCACACACATCCCAAATATTCAGGCTGCTTGTTAAGCCCAGGAAATTCCATGTTTTCCACCATTCCCCCTCATCCACAGACTCCAAATGTGATGCCCAGCAGTGGGAAATGTGGAGATTTCCAGGTGCAGCTGGAGATTGGAATGTTGGAAAAACATGGGTCATCCTTCCACAGTCAAGTGTTCCAAGCCCCGCTGCCAAAGGGAAGGAAGGAATTGCTGGAGGATCCAACTGGTGGCTCTAAATGACCAGTCTGGATGGAAACACAATCCAGCATCCTTTTCCTGGAGCATTTAATGGGATAAAATCTGAGAGAAAAGGAGACTTCACACAGACAGAAGGAAATCTTGATTCCCAAACACACCAAAACATCCAAATCATACCAATGGAATTCTTATTTTTTTTTCCAGCCAAGTGTAGTTCTGGAAGGTCTAATTAAAAAAAAAAAAACAATGTTGGGGTAGGATTTGCATTTCAATTAATTTGTAGCCTTTTGTGTGGAGAATCCATGGCCAGACTTGGGGACCATGGGAAGCACACTCCAAAATGTGGGAATTCCAAGGATGAAACACAGCCAGTGTTCCAGGATTTGAGGGGGTTTTCCCATTGGCCTGTAGGGGGAAAATCCCAACCTCCCCAGGTCCCTGGTGATGCCAAACAACAGGAGCATGGGAAGGAACTGGAACACAGGAATTTCCACCTGAGCATGAGGAAGAACTCCCTGTGGGGGTGGCAGAGCACTTGGAAGAGGAGTTTTGGAGTCTCCTTCCCTGGGAATACCCCAAGAAGTGCCTGCTCCTGATTTGGTGCTCCAAATTCCGGGATTCTGGGATTCCCGTGCTGCTGAAATGTGGCACAACAGGCAAATCCTGAGGCTCCCAACAAAGCCCTGGACACCATTCCTGCCAATCCCACACCACCCAGTGATGGCTCCCACATGTTCCCAGGGAACACCATCAACCCTCCAAGGGGTTGGGCCAATCCCTTCCCAGTGTCACTGCCGGTAATTGGCTCTCGCTCCTCGGAATCCCAATTAGCCACTCCAGCCTGGGAAAGGCAGGGATGCAGAGCCCCTAACGAGCTCAGGGAGCAATCAAAGGGTGCAATGAAAAGCTGCCTCTCCCCAACCTGCTCTCTGTGCACTCAACCAACACTAATTAATGCTTTGAACGGAGCTCTCCCCCTTCCGGCCCCGAAATGGGAACAAAGGAATGTGGGGAAGGTGCAGCTCATTAAATTCCAAAGGCACTCCAGCACAGCCAGGTATTTCCAGCAGCTCTGAGCTCCAGGAGCTGGGCAATCCACAGGGAATATGCAGCTCTCCATAGTGGGAAGAGGTGGTGATTGTCCAGCTGAGGTTTGTGGGAGAAGGACGTGGAGCAAACACTGTGGGAAGGAGCTGTGGGAAGGTGGAGGAACAGAGGGGATGTCTCCCCAAAATCCCATAGCCCATCCCTGGAAATGTTCCAGGCCAGGTTGGATGGAGCTGCTGGGAAAATGCTTCCCTTCAGCTCTGCATTTGGAGCATTCCCAGCCCAGGCAAGGCCTCCCCAAACTGGCAGAAATAATCCTGAGATTCAACACCAGGAATTTTACACAGGAGTTTGGAAATGTTGAGGAGCCAAAGCTTGAAGTCCAGGCCCAGCTCCAAATTCCCCAGTGGATAAAATCCAGCCTAATGTAAGGGAGCTTTCCAAAATATTTACAGCAAACTGAACCTTTTGAGGGGTAAAAGAGGGATTTTGGGATACACATGGATTTTCCACACAAACACACTGGGATTAACTACTGAATTTCTGCTGGAATTTCTCTTGGGATGTGATGAGTGGGATATTCCTGAGCAGGAAATACCCAAAGGAATTAAGTTAAGAGGCCAAGCACACACATATTTGGGAGTTTAACCCAATTTCTTCCACCTTTTGATCTCTCCATGAAATGAGTGGGGAAAGGGGGATATTTAACCCAAAATTCAGGATCTGACGAGGTTGGGGGAGATTCCAAGCAGGGAATCCCCACAGCCTGGAGAGCAACCCCATCTCCTGGAAGATGCCAACCAGGAGCTGGTCAGCCAAGTCCTCAGGCTCCAACAATTCCACTCCTGGGTCTCCAGGGATCATGCTGGAAACAACCGGGATTGACAGGGAATGTGCACAGTGAGGGCAACTGGGCTATATTGGGAGCACACTGGAGGTGACTGGCTCATCCTGGGACTTACTGGGCTCCTACTGGGAGTGACTGGGACCATACTGGGCTCCTACTGGACTGGGAGGGCAATCCCTTCCCACATGTTTTATGCATCAGAAAGGACCAGGAAAGCTCCTGCTCCCAAACCAGGAGCAGCTCCTGGGAATGGCTGTTCATTCCCATCACCCCAGGCCCAAAAGGTTCACATGGAATAGTTTTTCCTGCTTTCCACCCCCTGATCCCAAATTACATTCCCTCAAAAAACCCACTCTGGGGGAGGATCCAGGATGCAGAAAAGGTTGGATGGAGCCAAACAAGTGGGATTTCCTTTGGGAGTGCTGATCCATCCCCCTCTTCCCTCCAGAATGACACCAGTCGCAATGAAACAGAGGAAATCAAAAGGAATCCTTGGAGAGAACTCCAAACCCACCCTGGTGACACTCCAAGGTCCAGCTAATCCAGCTGATCCCACTCAGGGAAAGGGGGCAGGAATATTCCCACCTGTGTGTATTTCTACACTCCAACAGGAATATTCCTTGCTTGGAATTTAATCCTGTTTCCAGGCTTTTCAGCCCTTCCAAATTCAAAGGCACAAGCCTAAAATATCTCCAGGAAAGCAGGAGTGAATTCCAGCAGAAACAAGGACTTGACAAATCCCATCCCATCCCACTCCTCAGTGGAGCACAGTCCGTACCCAGGGAAGGCAGGAGGCACCAAATATAACAGCCCCATTTTCATTCCTTCCAGGAATAACACACATTCCTGCTGCAAGAAAACGTGGGCTGAGGCTTCGCTTCCAACAGCTCCGGAAAATGCAGCAAATCCCTCCTTTTGTGGCAAGAAAGGAGCAGAAAATAAGCTCAGGCAAAGGAGGGAGGAACCACCTCCCCCAGATCTTCCTCCAGCCCTGGATTTGGGGATCTTCCCACAGGATCAGCCGCTCCTGCTGCTGCTCCAAACCCTCTGCCATCATTGTGCTGCTTCCCACAGGCAGCTGGATCCCCAAATTTGCTCCCAATCCACATTTTGGGGTATTTTTACACAAGAGATCAATAAGCTATTGCTCGACACACACACCAGAAGTCCATGCCCAGTGGTGCTGAATTCCTGAGGGTTTCCAGGATTCAGCAGGAGGATGGGACTCCCCCAGCCCAGGGATTATTGGGATATTCCCCTTTTTGTGGCTGCTGGAGGGACAGGAGAAGCATCAACACCTTCCTGCAGATTCACCCTCTCTTGGGGTGGTTTTTTGGTGCCCAATTCCCAGCTCTGACAGAAGCCACACACACAACCCCTTCCTGAGTATTGTGTGGATTATAAACATTCCTGGAAATATTAGGGGAAAACAACAAGCTTTTTTCCAGCTTTTGCAGAGGATTTTAATGCCTTCCCATTCCAGGAGCCCAATCCCAGCCCAGGCTAATCCCTCCCCACAGCTTTTGTTCCTCACAGTCAGCTCAGCTCATGGAGCAGGCCAGGAATGGGCCACTGTTCCTTCTTCAGGAATTCCAGAGTGGGGATTTCCTCACTTCCCAAGTTTCTGGTGTCTCCTGGTCCTCTTGAACTTTCCCACTGGCTCTAATAAATCCATGTGCTCCTTCCAAACTCCTCCAGGTTGTCTCAGAGCTCTGCCAACATCTCCCATCCACATTCCACACGCTCCTCTGTTGGATTTTCCGGTGCTGACTCCTACCTGGAGAACTATTACCTGCACAAGAACACCCTGGATTTTCCTCCAATCAATTCCCCAAAGTGGATTTTTTATCCAAAAGTGGATTTTTTTCTCCTTCCCACAACAGGCAGGGTTCCCACTCCCAGGTTATAAAACAAGCAGGAATAGTTTTTAATTCCTTGAGTTGGGTATTTCACACTTCACTTTTTTCACTTTTTATTGGATGTTCTGGAGAACATCCAAATGTGCCAAACCCCCCAGACAACCCACTTTGCTCCCAAAATTCCTTTGCTGCTGCTGTTATCCCAGAGATTCCAGTTGTTATTCCAGCCACTGTATTCCTTCAGCAATCCCAACACAACTCCATTGAATTCCTGCCCTGCAATCAGAGCTCTGCCCTCCCTCACTCTGGAAGTTTTTTACACCCTGCAATGACAATTAACGTCCCTTTGGCATCATTTATAGGAATTCCTATGATTTTCCAGTTGAATCCAAGGTTTGTGTGCCCAACAAACCTGGAATACCCTTGGGAAAACATGGATGCACCGCAAGGGGATCTGCAGCTCTAGAAATTACTCTACAAATAATAAAGACACACAATGGATTTTCAGGAGGGGTTTTGGTGGGATTTTTATCCTTATAAAAATAAGGTGGGACTTCCCTCATGGAATTCCCAGAGGCAAGGCAGGAATAACACAGGAGCTGCTCCTGGCACATGTGTTTTCCCACCTACATCCTTCCAATAGGGATTCCCAAGTTTCCTCAGGGTTTGGGGGTGGGTTTGCTCCCCTGCCACAAGTTTTACTCCCAGTTTATCCATGGATTTTACAAGGTGCATCCCACCCCACCTTCCAAGTGTTTGAAAAAGATGTTTAATTGGGGCCACTGTGACATTTTGGGGTGGGATCCATGGGGGGATTCTTGGGGGTGTCTGTGCAGGGCCAGGATTTGGACCCCATGATCCCTGTGCTCCCTTCCAACTCCGGATATTCCAGGATTCTACTATTATATCCTGCAAAAAAACCAGCCTTCTGGTTTCATCAGACCACTCACCTTTCCCACCAGCTTTCCACCTCACAGTCCACCACTCCCAAGGCTGCAGAATCTCCTGGAATTTCCTAAATCTCAGGAAAGAACATTCTCTGAGCTTCCTACCTGGAGCAACCACAGGACACCATGAGTGGTGCTTCCAACCAATCCCTTCTGCACAAATGCCACTGAAATCCTACTGGAACAGCTCAGACCTGAGGGGAGGGAGGGAAAAGATCCCTGGAAATGACAAAACAAGGTAAGGAAAACCATCTCCAAGGAAAACCAACTCCAAGGAAAACCAGCTCCAAGGAAAACCAGCTCCAAGGAAAACCCTCTCCAAGGAAAACCAACTCCAAGGAAAATCAACTCCAAGGAAAACCATCTCCAAGGAAAACCAACTCCAAGGAAAACCATCTCCAAGCCCTCCCTCCATGGGCTCCTCCCTGACCTGCCAAAAGCCTCCTGCAATAACCAGCCAAGCACACAGATGGCCAAGGCCCTCCTGGGGAGGACTTTCACACTCCAAATTGTCCATAAAGAGGGGAAAATAGGGATTGGAGTTGTTGGAGGGGAGAATAAAAGGACTTGCAAGAATTTCCAGCCCTAAATTTCACTGCAGGCCTCAAACAGGTCAGGCAGGCTCAGTGTTCCTCCATGGAAGGGTCTGGGAGAAGGGAAGGGGTTTGTGGGATCACCAAGGGAAGGGCACAATCACCAGGAAACTGGTGTGTCAGGACAGCAGGAAAAAGCAAGGGAAAATCAGGAAAATCCTGTCAGGAACAATGTGGAAGGAGCATCACAGGGATGGGGATTGGGATCACTGAGTGACTGGCATTGAGGTATTTGGGATAAACCACCCCAGAGCAACACCCTCAGTGTCTGTCTCTGTTCACAGCACAGTCCTGGGGCCACCCTGGCTGAGAAAGCCACTGGGAGACAACAAATCCCAGAGGATATGGAGAACCCTGGAATATACAGAGCAGGCCACAGGAAACTGGACAAGGGGAAGAAAATATGAGCCCAAAGCTTGACCCCAGGAGAGTGTGGACAAAGAGAGGAGTGTCCCTGGACAACCTGCCAGCAGCATCAGAGCTGCTTCCACTGGGCATCCAACAGGATTATCCAGCCTGGACAAACATCTCATGCTTGGCAACCTCAGGGTGTGACCACAGTGACACATCCTGGGCTGTCACATCCCGCCCTGTGCCATCCAATGGCCTCAATTCTGCCACTGATGTGATTCCCACCACAGGCTGGGCTTCTCTGGCCCAAAAGAAACCAAGTTCCTTGTGGTCCATGACCTGCTCCTGTGCTTGGTGACACTCAGGGAGAGGGATTGGGGGTGTCCTGAGTGGAAATCACCATCCTTGCCTTGATCCACATCAGGGGGGACAACAATGAGCTCCAGAAATGGCTGCACAGGGAATGTCACCACTGAAATCCCAATCCCCTTGGCTCAGCTCCAGGAGGGAAGGACAGAGAGAACAAACCCCTCTGATGTTCACAGCTCCAGATAATGCACGAAAATTCCTCCTCCTGCCTCTTCCACAGCCCAGGAATGAGCCATTTGGTGCCAGGAGATCTGATCCTCTCCCCCAGTCAGGGAAGGAATCCATAGCCTGGAGATGGGTTTGCAGGAGCCAATTTATTGTGATTTGTGCACACCCAGCAGAGGCCAAACCAACCCTGGGCACTTCTCCTGCCACCACTCCCTGCCCTCTGGAAGCCCAGCTGGCTCCTGATGGATCCCACATTCCCTTGGAGCAGGAACATGGGCTTTCTGCTGGGTTTGGCCACCAAGCCCTGCCTGGCTGAGCTCAGATCGTGCCTGTGATAAAGCCTGAAGTAAAACCTGACCCAGCCAGGGCAGTGCCAGGCACTTGGCACGGGCACACTGAGCCCTTTGTTCGGGATCCTGCGGCGCTGGAGCCCATTAGCAGGGAATGAGCCGCTAAATATTCCATGAGTCTGGAGTTCAGGCATTTCCCAGGCCAGGCTCTGTCACTGCGGATCCCACAAAGTGGGATGACAGCTGAGAAATGAAGTGTATCCTGCAGAGAAGCCTCTCCAAAGCACTCCCAGAGTCCCCTCTCAGGAACAGATCCTTGGATTTACAGATATATAAAACATATTTCTTCATATCTCTATATCTCTATATCTATTTATTTGTTTGTTTGTTTATATGTATATATATTAATATATATGAATATATATGCATATGCATTCCTATATTATATTTATATTTATATCATACTTTTATAATTATATATATTATATTAATATACATTTTTA
>VWZD01010244.1:73637-91974 GCA_013396695.1 Sakesphorus luctuosus
TTATCCCACTGATTTGGGACTCTGGCAGTTCACCCTCCACTGCTCCTGCTTTTCCAGCCAAAGGCAGGAAATCCCAACCTGCTCTGCCTGATCCCTCCAAGGCTTCTTTGCCACCTTTTTCCATGGAATACACCCCCAGTCCCAACCTCTGTGCCGACAAAACCCGGTCAGGCTCGGCATGGACCATGATCCACAAAAAACTGGGAATTGCAGTCACCACCAATCCATTCCTCTGGACTCCAACACCCCCAAGCTGCTTTCCATAATTGTGCAGGATCTGTTAAACCCTGGGAATGCATTCCCTGCACATCTACTCGAGATTCCAGGCACAGCATTTCCCTCTTCCCGTTCAATGCTGCCCCAAAAACCGGAGTTTGGGAAAAGGTCGGAGTCAGTGGCACCAAAAATTCCAAGCAAATGAGGAGCACCTGTGTGGGAAGCAGCCCCTTTTCCTGGGCTGCCCCTTTCCTGAAGAAAGGATTCCAGAAAGGGAATTGCTGCTCTGATCCTGCATCCACTTGCATCGTGTGTTTGGGATGAGATGGGATCCAACAGCTCAGCTTAACTATTCCCATTTCCCAGGAGCTTCCCAAAAGGCTGAATGGGATCCCCCACAGTGGGAGTCACTCCCAGCCAAGCACTGGACTTCAGGTTTTTATGGGAGATTCCCTAAATCCCTGCTGCTGCTGCAGGATCCCCCAGGGATTTATTAAGGAATAAGGACTGGGAGGCAGTGCCAGAGACAAGCCCTGACTCCCTCCAGGATCCTGGAGGTTGGATTTTTGGGATCACTGAGATGTGTCAGACCAGCACCAGAAGGCCTGGAGATGACACATGTAATTCCTTAACCTCTTTCCCAGCAAATTCCTCCTGACCCTTCCCCTTGGATTAAATTACACACAGTTACAAAAACTAATTGTCTCACAGCCATCCCAATTACAAGTCTAATTAGATTTGTCCAAGTGCTGCCTGACCGACCTGGTGTGGGATCAAACCAGGCTTTTGGCTTTTATTCCATAGGAAATTGGGCTGAAAGGCTTTTCCACAGCTCGGGAAGTTCAGGGGAGATAAAACAGAAGTGGCTGAAGACTGAGCAGATAAAAGGCCGAGCCAACAAAGAGCTTTCCAAGCTCACATCCAAAGGATCCATCTGGATTTAATGGATCTGGGACTGTGCCCTGGCCAGGAGGGAGAATGGAGACAGCACAGAGCCCTCTCCTCTCCATCCTCCTTCCTCTCCTGGTGCATCCAAGGAGATTCCTGCTGGGAATTCCTGGCAGCTGTCTGTACCTGGATATTAAGTGTTCCCAAAAGTCCAAAGAAATGCTCTGTTCCAGGCTTTGGGATGGTTTTTCATCCAAGCAGAGGATTCCATCAGTCCCTCCTGCTCCTGGAAGTCCATTTTACATCACTTTCTTTTCTGGAGACTCAGAACAGTCTGTAAAAATCTTGCAGCTCCACACTGGCAATAATTGCAACCAAACACACGTGTCTGAATGGGATGGGAACAATCTGGACCACTCAGAGGAGAGCAGTTGGTGATCCCACATCCAGCTGATGATTCCAGAAACAAGGAAAACGGGGCTGGCTCTTGGGTTAGTCCTGCCCCAAACCATCAGCTCCTTGGGTAACACCACAGGCTCATGATAGGAGGAATCATGGAATGGTTTGGGGTTGGAAGGCACCCTGAAGATTGTTCCACCCCCTGCCATGGGCAGGGACACCTCCCACTATCCCAGGTTGTTCCAACCTGACCTTGGACACTCCCAGGGATGGGGCAGCCACAGCTGCTCTGCCCAACCTGTGCCAGGGCCTGCCCACCCTCACAGGGAAGAATTCCTACCCAGTATCCCATCTATCCCTGCCCTCTGGCAGTGGGAAGCCATTCCCTGTGTCCTGTCCCTCCATCCTTGTCCCCAGTCCCTCTCCAGCTCTCCTGGAGCCCCTTCCCAGGTCTCCCAGAGCATCGTGCCCAACACACTCCGGATGAGCCCCAGGCCCAGATAAAGCCCAGGAAGGAGGGAATCCCGTTCCCTGTCCCTCTGCTGCCCCAGCCGTGCCCAGGGGAACATGGACAGTGCCCCCTGAGAACACTCAGCCATTCCCACCCCTCCTCTCCCACCATTCCCAGTGGCAGAGTCCATCCCATGAGGAATCCCGGAGTGCACTCCATTCCCTGCCCACAGCCCACACTGCCCAACTCGCTCCTAATCAGCACAGATGATGTCAAATTCCTTCCTGCTCCTGATTTCCAGGGAGCCCCCCGAGCTGAGCCTTGGTTTGGATGTGCTCACACCCCCCAAAAGCAGGAGAGTCATTACAATTCCCACCGAGAGAACCAGCCCCGTGAATTCCCGAGGAACGGGGAGGCAGCACTGCATTAATGACCCTCCTGGAAGCACCAGGATGCCAAGGGCTTGGAGGGAGCTTTTGAAGCCTGTCCAGGGAGGAAACGAGCCATCAGCAGGGACAAATCCAGCGGCTGGGAACTGCTGCGGGCATGGACCTGCATTCCAAATGTTTGCTTTCCTGGAACAGCCCGAGCCAAAGGATGGGGGACAAAAGGCTCATTCCACAGGACCTGAGCATCCCATAGAGCTGCTCCTGGTCCTGCTCCCGACAGGATCTGTCCCACCAGCCCCAGGACAGCATTCCTCACAGGAAAATCAGGGCTCCCACCTGTGTGCAATGAGCAAAATTCCAGGGATGAAGCAGCGAGTGTGGAGATGCCAAAGGGGCTGGAACACTGAATGGACATGGAGCCAAGATCCTGCCGTGCAGGGAAAGGGAAAGGAGCACACAAACAGTTTTAAAATCCAGCCTACGCTGACCAGAACAGGCTGGGAGAGCTGGGGGGGTCTCCTGGAGAAGGGAAGGGTCTGGAGAGACCTGAGAGCCCCTTCCAGAGCCTAAAGGGGCTCCAGGAAAGCTGGAGAGGGACTGGGGACAAGGGATGGAGGGACAGGACACAGGGAATGGCTTCACATGGACAAAGCACAGGGATAGATGGGATATTGGGAAGGAATTGCTGGCTGGGAGGGTGGGCAGGCCCTGGCACAGGTTGGGCAGAGCAGCTGTGGCTGCCCCATCCCTGGGAGTGTCCAAGGCCAGGTTGGAACAACCTGGGATAGTGGGAGGTGTCCCTGCCCATGGCAGAGGTGGGATGGGATGGATTTATGGTCCCTTGAACCCAAACCATCCCATGATTCTATGAAACCACCTGTCAATCAAACCCTGCTGCCATCCCAGTCCATTGTCTCTCCCAGGAATCCACTATATGCAAGGCAGCTCCATGAGCACAAACACCTGCCCAGCCTACACTGTATCCATCGGAATTCCCATTTCCAAGGGCAGCTGGATGTTGGTTCCCTGCACACACCACCACTGAAATGCACCACTCTCTGTTTCCTGCACAATAAAAAATGAAACAGGCTCTCAAATTACTAATTAGATGCCGTTGTTTAATTAAGTGTGCACAGAAGCAGTGGCCAAAATAAAGGAGGCCAAATTTGAATGAAAAGCCAACACAGTGTCTGACTGACACTGGAAGGGCTGGGCCACAGGGAGGAGAAATTCCTTGTAGGAAAGCAAATTCCCAAATCTAAATAAAACCAGTTTACAAGCACAAGTTTTAAATGAGACATCTGACTTAAATATATCTAAAATCAGCAATGCAAAAGTAATAATTGCAATAATCACTGACACAGCCCAGGTTGCTCCAAGCCCTGTCCAGTCTGGCCTTGGACACTTCCAGGGATGGGGCAGCCACAGCTCTCCAGCTTCCCCTTGCCAAGTTTTAACCAGTATAATCCAGGACTAACTTCCCAAGCAAAAGTTGAAAATAGCAAATAAATTGGGTTGGCCCAACAGTTTCTGGGAGATTTCCAGGCAGAGCTGATGTTTAAGGGGGAAAAAGGGTAGGGAAAAAACAAGGATCTCATTCCTGTGGCTGAACAAACACTGAAAATGTGAAGTTTTGGGGCTTTCCCAATCCCACAGGTAGTTCTGCTGTCCAGGGATGAATAATTCCACTGTGGATACTCAGCACTCCATGGGCTCCATCCATAATTCATGTGCTGACACATCTACCTGCTGCTTGGCAAAGATGAGCACAGGGAAACACGACATGGGAAGAGCTTTCCCTTCTTTTATTCTCATTTTCACCCTCCCAAAAGAAAACAAAGAAAAATGAAGCAGCAGGAATAGAGATGAATTTAAGGAATTTAAGGAATAAATGTGCTGCTGCCAAGCCCTGGCTGTGCAGAGCCACCTGAGCTCTCCATAAGGGGCAAATCTTCCAGGGAATTTTTAAAGATGGGAATTGACCTTTGCAGTTGCAGGTCTGAAACTGCAGGGAGACAAATATCCCCCTGGAATTGGTAACAACAGACAGGATGGGGGAGAACTGAATGTTGCCAGACATGGGAAATCCCATCAATAAGTTGGATAAATGGGGAAGGTTGGCTATGGAAAGGTGTGTGATTTATGGAATGACAGGATGGTTTGGGTGGGAAGGGATCTTAAAGCCCATCCAGTGCCACCCCTGCCATGGCAGGGACACTTCCCACTATCCCACGCTGCTCCAGCCTGGCCTTGGACACTCCCAGGGATGGGGCAGCCACAGCTTCTCTGGGAAATCCATCCCAGTCCTACCGCACCCTCACAGGGAAGAATTCCTTCTCAATATCCCATCTATCCCTGCCCTCGGGCAGTGGGAAGCCATTCCCTGTGTCCTGTCCCTCCATCCCTCATCCCCCATCCCTTCTCCTCTCCAGGTGACCCCCCCAGGTCTCCCAGCCTGGCTCCAAAGGGGCTNCTCACCCCCAGGCTGTGGCTGTGCCTTTTCCCAGCTCCTTTCCCACACCCAGCACTGGCACTGCTGGCACAGCACACCCAGCAGGGTCACTCCATGGAACTCTCCACTGGTGGAGCATCATTTGGTTTGTGTGCAATTAAGACCATTCCATTGTCTCATCAGCTTCCCTGTAATAGTCAATTAAGTAATAACACGAGGAAAGTGCTCTTAATTAATGAGGAAAATCCTCTACAAGCCAGACACAGGTGTGTGTATCTCAGGCAGGGCCTGGAAGAGTGGAATAGATCATTTAATCTTTATTACAAAAAATCCTCACTCAAATTTGTACCTAATTAACTCAATAGCAGGATCCTCTCTGATTTCTTCCAGGGGGGTTAAATTTCTTGGCAATATTCAACAATCAAGAGGTTTAGGAAAGATTCCAATTAAACCTGACACTTGGAGTGCAGAGTGATCACAATTTGCACGTTGTTCTCCTCGGGTTGGAACAAATGGCTGGAAATGATGTTTCTCCTTGCAATGTTTTCACAAAATCAATCTCCTGGATTGCTGTTGAATGAGCACATTTGGATTTATTCTCAGCCCCAGCTCTGCTGTGTGGGCTGAGCTAAATGAGAGCCCGTCATACCCAGCACTGGGGGATTAATCAGGGCAACATCTTTAAAAAAAGAGACTAAAAAAAGGCAGAGTATCATCCCAGGACTTTTTGTTACACACTCCAGCGACTGAAATGGCAAAATTTAATTGCAAAAAATGGCATTTTTCCCAAGGGCAGGAGAGTTGGATCCCAATTCCTTCAGCTGAAAACAGTGGACATGTGTCTTCCAATGCACTCAGTCCTCAGAACTGGAAGGGAAACTGGAGCCCCAAAGTGGAGCTGGGATGGATCATTTCAATAACCTTCACCTCCCATTTCCCACTGCTTGGTTCCAGTGCCACTGAAACTGGAACTGCCCAAGCCACAGCTTCCTGACCCCTCATCTGTGGCCAGTGGAATTCCCAGGAGCTGGAATTGCTGATCCTCAGGGATCCCTCCCAGTCCAGGAGATCCCACGGACTCTGAGCAGCCCTGTGTCCACAAGCAACTCTGCTCACTCCCAGCCTCATTTTTCCTGGGAAATTCTCCATTTCTTGCCCTGCCTCAGAGTCCGGGATGGAAGCAAACTCCCCAATTCCTACCTCAGGAGCAGGAATTGCAGGAAGCACTAATTGCAGGGATGAGGCCCATGGAAACCTGCCCTTGCTTTCCCTCCCAGATGCTCAGGCACAGCCACCTTCCCTGGGAGATCAGCATTCCACCTCTCCAGCTCTTTTCTGCCCTGGATGCCAAAGAAAACCAGCTTGCCAGAAACTCAAATCTTAATTCACAGCACAACAAAGCTCTTTGATTAAAAAAAAAAACCCAAACAAACATGAAAAGAGAATTTCAAAGCCCCTCTCCAGGCTACAGGACCCAACTCAAAATCCTCCCCAGCAGATCCCAATAGGAAAGGTTGACAAAGAGGACAGAGCTGTCAACCTGCACTTCCACAGCCTCCCACTCCAGGGTTTCATCACAAGGTTCTTCCCCAAGCTCTGAATTTCTTCCTTCAGCTGCTCCTTTTCCAAACTCCTTCGGGAAGTTTGGGTACAAAGCAGCCCCTGAGCCCATTTTTCTCTTTGATCAGTCACATCCCAGTGTTTAGGAAACAGGTCCAGCCCACTAATCCTGCCCTGTTATCCCAGTCCTGGCTGGGATCTCACCTTTCCTGGGATTTATCCAGCACTGGAGCTCTGACAAAGCACCTGAGGGATGTTCAGCTCACCCCAAGCACCAGCACTCTGGTTTGAAATGCACACAAAGAGGGATCAGTGCACTGGCCCTTTTTGTGGAAACCTCTGGGAATAGTGCCTGGCTGTCCCTCAGGAAGTCTGGAGGACCCCAAGGGATCAGCTGGAGGGATCCAGGAATTCCAGCACATCACCTGGAGCCTGGGGATGACAGCAAAGTCTCTGCCTTGCAGCTCCCCAGCCCTCACTGGATTCTTTCCCACCTGGTGCTCACATCTCTTAAACTGCAGCTTTTCCAGCTTCCTAAATTATTTTCCCAGGGCTGAGATGGGATCCCTGTGGGGAGAAAGGAATGGTGTGCACACAGCAGGTACTCAGGGGGTTCATGGCATGAATTCAGCTGCTCCTCAGTGCACATCACCAGACACCACCCTGGGAAGCACCAAATTCCCAAACAGGATTCCATGTGAACTTCCCAGCTTTTGGAGCCTCCCTCATACAAACAGGGAGCTGGGGGGGCTCAGCCTGGAGAGGAGGAGGCCCAGGGGGACCTTCTGGCTCTGCAATCCCTGCCAGGACTCAGGGAGTCTCCATCTCCTTTGAGCTCCATCCCAAACCCCCTTTCCCACAGTGCCACCCCCCCAGGAATTTCTAACTGGCACCAGGTGGTTATTTAAGGTGAAGGCTGTCCCATGGAGCAAAGACTAATTCCCAAAGTTCCCCTTCCCAGCACCACCCCTGTGCCAGTGCCCGCTGCCTTCCCGCAATTCCTGCTCCCTGGGAAGGCAGATGTGCTCCTGGTGCCACCCCCCCAAGGGCCAGGAGGGATCAGAGCTTCCCTAAAATCCCCCTCCTCCTGCACTCCCCA
Organism: Sakesphorus luctuosus; assembly: GCA_013396695.1. Lineage (NCBI taxonomy): Eukaryota > Metazoa > Chordata > Aves > Passeriformes > Thamnophilidae > Sakesphorus > Sakesphorus luctuosus. Next base: position 81,092 of record VWZD01010244.1, read on the forward strand.
TGCCAAGCCAGACTTAGGCAGTTTTTTTGGTCCTCAGCCTATTTATTGCTGCTTTTCCTGCTCTCCCCACGAGTTCCAGGAGCAATTCTGAGATGCTCAGATGGAAACCAGGGAAGCCACAGGCACCAAATACAGAAAGGAAATCTGTTCTCTTCTAAATATTGTCTTGCTCAGAAGCCTAAAATCCCCCCTAAAAAAAAAAGCTGCATTTTTTTGCTACAGAATCAATGCTGGTGTTTCCCCAACCCCCTGAGCATCACTGCTCATAACACAGGTCCCTCTCCAGCAATCCTGGAGCACTTTTAGGCACTGGAAGGGGCTCCAAGGGGTTCCCTTCTCTCCTCCAGGCTCCCCAAATCCTGTTGGATCCCCTGCTAGTTCATGGAAACCCACCCTGGTTTTGCTAAGCTGTTCCTAATGTGACTAATATCACATTTCTCTGATAACACACTGCCAAGTCTCTTAATGCCAATGTCCCCTGGTACTAAAAGGCCTCAGAATTCTGGTTTGCTGGGACACAAGTTCAGGAACAGCTTCCCTGGGGCTTTTAGCAGGGATGCTTTCAGTGCTGCTGCTCCTCTTGGAGCTCCTTCATTTGACTGCAGTAATTTCAGCACAGTCAACTGGATTTAATTTCCCAGTGAGGACAAAAACTGGCAACTTATTTAGGCATTATTAACTTAGCACTGAGTTGATATTCACTTGCCTGGGACTTGCAAACATATTTGCTGCAAAGAGAGCCTGAGCTCGAGTGTTCAAACCCCCCTCAGTGCCCGAGGTTTGGCTGTTCTCACACAAAACCACTCTGAGAGGTGTCTTTGAATTCACTTCCTGCTGCTAATTGGGAGTTTTCTCCGTTCCCTGCAAATCCAGGAATGAACCTCACTGGGCAGAAACCCCCAGGGTTAATTATACCCAGGGACAGGATCTGTTTGTGGCACCACAGGGGTTTTGTGCCCTCTCCAAGCAGGAGCTGCTCAATAAACACACACAGAGGGAACTCGGGAATTCCAGCCCTGTGGATTCAGAGATTTTGGGAAGGTTTGGGATGCAGCCTCTGAATCCTTTGAGCAGAGTCTGTGTTTGCCCAGTTTTTGTGGTTTCCCGCTGTATTCAGCTCCTTGGATGTCAAAGGCCTGGGTGTTTTCCAGCCTCTCCTGCTCATTCCTCCTGTTCCCACTCTGGCAGGAAACACAACTCCCAAAAGCTGCTCCAGGGCAACCACATTTCCGCTCTCCATCCCAGGAATAGCCTCTGGATACTCCCCAAAACCTTCCAGTGGACACTCCCATTAAATTATTTCACTGTAAAAAGCCTTGCAGGGAGTGCTGATCTCCACCAAAGCACCTCCATGAGAAAACACCTTCACTAAATTCCATATCCCGAGTTTTTTCTGCTCCCCCTTTGCTCCATGGCAACATCCCGAAATTCCCAACAGGAACCAGTTCCTGCTGTCTTCCTTGGGGCAGGGAAACAAACCCTGCCCTGTCTTCTCCTCCCTCAGGCCAGCCCATACTTCTGGAAACCTTCCAGTACCTCAGGATGTGCTGGGATTGTCTACCCCCTGTCCTTCCCACTTTTAGTGAATAGGAACACTCACAGGAAGCAAGAAATATGAAATTAAAAGGCAAAAAACAGGTAAAAACTAAAACCAAAAGATGTAACTTCCTGCAGTTGGCACCACAGGAAGAAAACCACGATCCATGAGCCCCTGGGCTTATCTCCACAGGCAGAAAATCCTGATAACACCAAGAAAAACATATTCCAGAATCAGAGCCTTCCCTGCTCCTGGAGAAAAACCTGCTGAGGTCCCTTCAGGCTGAGAAACCAGATGGGCAAGCACAGCCCTGGGGAATGTCCTGGGGAATGGGGTGTCACAGGGACATGGGATCCAAACAGACCAAAGGCTCCAGCCTGGACTGGGAACTGGGACAAGGAAAACACCTTAGTGGCTTCTGATGTCAGAGAGAGACGTTTCCACGTGACAGGAATAATGTGGTGCTTAAAATCAAGAAACTCCATGTGGGAAACATGAAGGAACCCAACGAGGTGACCACCAACACAGGGGCAATGACCTCCCCATTCCTTCATTCCAAAGAAGGGCAAAGTCACCACTGTGGCATCTTCCAATGTTTTGTTCATCCACCTCGGGAAGGACAGGCATTTCCAACCCTCTTTGCCACATTCCAGATGGGAAACTGAGGCACTGCTTAGGAAGTTGGGAACTAGAGGGGAGCAGTGGGCATGGAAAGAAGTGGATGCCATGATGGGATCATGGGAACATCGTTCAGTAAACACGAGTCACAACATGAAAGGCCGGAGAATTGGGAGGGCTCTCCTGAATGAAGAAGTTCAGCACAAACCTGACCCAGAGGATGAATCCATCCCTGAAAATCTCCGTGGGACACAATTCAGTTCTGTGGAATTTGGGATGAAATGGTTAAAGTTGGCCACAAACTGGTCTGGAAAAATGTGAGGACAAAATTCTTCCCAAGGGCTGAACACACCGAGAGCATCAGGGGATGTGGGGAGGTTGGGAAACACAGACAGCATAGGGAAGGGCGTTGGGAAAGCAGGAGAAAGCCAAGGACATCCAGAGGAAAACCTGTGGTGGAAGTCACAGGAAAACTTTAGTGCTGGCAGGGAAAACTGACCTTGGAATACAGAGCCAAAGGGGCTCCTGCGGCCTCCTCTGGCTCTGCAAACACTCCTGGGGGATTGGCATGGATGGCTCCGAGAACTCCTGGCTGCCAGGGATTCCCTCTTCCCAAGGGACAGAGGGAACTGGGCATTCTGGGAGCAGAGATGGCATCAGTGGGAACGGAATGGGAAAGTCACAGGGATCCCGGAAAGAGCTCCGAGGGAAGGTCAAGGAGAGGCTTGGCAATCCTCACCCAGTGCCATGCCAGGCTCTGCCTTCCCACTGGATTGAGGGTGCCAAGGGAAACCTCTCCAACAGGCAGGAATCTGCTTCCAAGAGAGGCAGCAGCTTTTCTGAGCTCAGGGAGAGGCAGGAATGGCTGCCTCGGAATTCCAGAGTGCTGTTCACTCCATGCTCCATCCATGGATTCCCTGAACAGTCACAGGTCACTGTCCCTGAGCTCAAACACGAGCCTGGCACTGAAAACAGGAGGAGGCCAAAAAACAAGGCCAAGGGGACAAGGCTGATGAGGGAATATCTGGGTCTGAGTGATGGAATGGCATTGCAGGGAAGGGAGGAGTCAGGAACTGCAGAGCCAGCACCTTTCCCACTAATCAACACCTTCCCAGATGAAAGTGCTGATGCCTCCAGGAAAGGCTGAGCCGGGAGAAGGACGCTGGGAAGGGGAAATGAGGCTCAAAGTCAGGCAGAGCATCCACAAGGAAAATGAGTTCTCTGTTCCGTGTGTGGAGTCGGGATAACCAGCAGGAACAAATGGAATCCCCCCCAGCAGCAGCAGCTGGGAAAATGGGAGCATGTGAGTGGAGTGGGGAATCAGTAAAACCTCTCTTAGTAGTGGAATCAGGATTGTAAAGCAGCTGATTTAAATAAGAGATCTCTGTGTGACGTTTGTACCTCATCATTCTCATCCCAACCAAATTCCAAGGGGATCACAGACCCACTGAGGCTGGAAAAGCCCTTTCAGACATGGAGTCCAACTGCAGTGGGAACAGGCACCACTTAAGATGCTGCTTTTCCACAAATACAGAGTTAAAAATAAGGAATTTGCATATAGATGATCCACTTGTACTCACTCCCAAAGTTTCAAAGTGCTTTTGGGATCATAAAGAAAACAGTGGCAGAGCTTGGAAGAGCTTCTGAAGCAAATGGGAGATTGAACTCCCTTCACAATCAATGGGAAGACACTGGGAAAATTATTTAACAACTTCCATGAAAGCAATTACAGGATAAAGCAAAAAATGGACGAGTGGAGATCAAACTGTGTGAGATCAGAACAGGCTGGTGGGATTAACCAAAGGCAAGGCCAGTTGTGCAGGGGGAGAATCAGCAAATCCCAGCATGGTTTGTGCTGGGAGGGACATTAAAGCTCATCCCATTCCACCCCCTGCCATGGCAGGGACACCTCCCACTATTCCAGGCTGCTCCAGCCTGGCCTTGGACACTCCCAGGGATCCAGGAACAGCCACAGCTTCTCTGCCCAACCTGTGCCAGGGCCTGCCCACTCTCCCAGCCAGGAATTCCTTCCTAAAACAAGATATTGGAAAAGCTTTTAGCTGAATTTCTTAAGCTTCCTAAGGAGGCTGAGCCGCTCCAAACCCAGAAGATTTGAAGGAAAAATCAGAAACCTGCTTTGCCAGGGATGCTCCAGAGACACCTGGCTTTGCCTCAAGGGGAATGGACTCCAGAGTCTCCCAAGGTCTCTTCCACCAGCTCTGCATTCCAGCAGGGAAAGGTGCCCCAGGGATGTTTAACCAGAGCTCTCCACCACTCCTGGCCCTCCTGAAACCCCGAGGGCTCACTGAGAATCACAGACTGTTCTGAGTTGGAGGGACCCCCAAGGATCATGGAGTCCAACTCTTCAGTCAATGGCCCACACAGGGGATTGAACCCACGACCTTAGCATTATTACAGCCAAGTTTTAACCAGCTGAGCCAATCTCAGGGTCTCTGAGTGGTTTTTATCCAAACCTTGGAACACCAACATTTCTAACCCGACCACATCAGGGGAGGAAAAAGGAGCCTCAGGTAGATCTGAACTCATTTGCCAGACACGGGCTCTGGACAAGCCGAGGGCAAACTGAGCCAGGTTTGATCTGCACTCACAAAGAACAGGAACCAAATCACTGACAGTGAACTCAGTGCCATGGCAAACAGGCCTTGGCAAACACAGCTGGCTCCATCCTTCCAGGAGATCCCGAGCCACGGGAGAACGGGAAGGGCCGGAATGGAACAGGAGAACTTTTGTTGAGCTGGATTAAAACATTCCCACGGCAAATGTCAGCAGCCACACAGGACAGAGTATGGGTTGGCACAGACAGGGCAGTGACAGCAGCACCAAGGGCAGCTGGGTGGGAGCCCAGCACCATTCCAGAGCCCCCCTGGAGTCCTGAGAATCCAGGGAACAAAACCTGGAGCCAGAGCCCCTTGGATACAACCTGAGCCAGTGCCAGGTGTGAAAAGCTTCCAGCACGATGTCAGCTGAGCCTGCCCACAATCCAACACCATTCCAGCATGGATCCAAGAGTTCCCTCCCAAGGGAAAAGGTGTTGGGTACCAAAGGACCTTTTGGCTCAGACAAGAAAAGGCTTTTGGGAGCAGTAGCTGGAAATCCATTCAAACCACACCTGGAACACTCTCAGGGACGGGGCAGCCACCCCTCCCTGGGCAACCTGTGCCAGTGTGTCACCCCACAGTGTCCCTGCTCCCAGGAGGGGTGGGGACATTCCCCACTGCCTGCAGTCCCCCAGGAGCACCCCTTGTCCCTGCTGTGTGCTCCAGCAGCCCTGCAAAGCACAGCCCCGTGGGGAACACGCTGAGCTGTTCCCTGTTTGCTTTGCCAGCAGCTTAAATAGACACTGAAATAATTCCTGTGGAAAAAGCATTTCCTTGTATTGGTCTCACCTCTCCCTGGAAGCACAACAAGAGGCCAGGATGACTTTCAGGAGAGCGTTCAGGGGGCCAAGTGACCCCCTCAGACTGAACCCAGCACTGCCCACTCTTGTCCCTCAACTCAGGTTTGAGCTGCTCCTCCAACAGGCACAAATCCAGGTGGAAAACTTATTCCAGCTGCCTATTCCACACAACCTCAAAAATACATGGAATGCTGTTGTTAGAAGTCTCACTAAGTGATGACATGGACAAAAAGAATGAAGAATATTACTTGCAGAATAAGATGTTCCTACAGGGGCTCCACCAGTGGGTTGTCTTAGATAATCACCTAACTCAGTGTTTTAAACAACCACCCAAACCCTCCTGTCCATTAAAAAAGCCACTTGTCATTGCCTACCAATCCAAGGGTAAAAACCTGAATGGAAAATGAGGGGAATGACCACTGAGAACTCCCCAGCAGCCTCCAGGATGTATTTCCACCATCCAGAGGATCCCACCCAGCCCTTCCCAAACCCAGGGAGTTGTGTCTGATGGCAGAGCCAGCCCAGGCCTGGCCTTTAATTTGGGGCACAGAAAGAACTTTCACCGATGCCATAAAAGAGACACATTTTTTTTTGAGTTTTACAGCAAATGAGAAGGAAAAACCCCACTCTGGTCTATTTTAACTTGTGCTGCAGTCTGCAATCTTTATCCATTTCATCCAAGAATTAGACATGCCTAGCAGGCACGATGGCATCTCGCATTATTTTTTGCCAGTTTAGTACTTTTCCTCTCATAAAATACTCTAAGCTTGTCTCCAGTAATCCTCCCAAATCTCTAACCCTCGCTGAGACAAGGGAGGCACAAATGCTGAGCCTCTAAATGCACTCCAGCATTAATCTGCCTATTGAGAAGGTATGAAAGCCACATAAACCCCCTTTTTCTGCTCTGACTTCTCCTTCTCCCACCTTCCAGTTCTCCACGTGACTGTTCCAGCCAAGAGGAGGAAGGAAAGGAAGGAGAAGAGACACCAAATGCAAACCAGAGGATGGGAATGTGGGTTTGCTCAGCTTTTACAAATCCTGTAAGGATAATTTCCTAAATGTTTTGCTGGGGAGCATCAACAGGCCCAGATTTTCCCTTCCATGAAAGCAACAGAGTCCCTGGGAATTCCTGTGCATTCCAGCACATCCAGAGGAAACAAAACCCAGAGGAGCTTTGGAAAAATTATCCAATCCTTTCATCTCCATCACCCTCACCAGCAGCTCCTTCCCTACGTGGTTCTTGGGCAAACAAAGAGCTTCCATGGATTCCAGAGGATGGGAGACACCTCAAAAGCCACAGCATCCTTATCTTCTCCAAACATCAGGTTTAACACGTTTTATTGGGAAGGAATTCCTGGCTGGCAGGGTGGGCAGGCCCTGGCACAGGTTCCCAAGGAAGCTGTGGCTGTCCCTGGATCCCTGGGAATGTCCCAGGCCAGGCTGGAGCAGCCTGGGATAGTGGGATGTGTCCCTGCCCATGGCAGGGGTGGCACTGGGTGGGATTTAAGTCAGGATTTTTTAGTTCAAGGATTGAACAGGCAAAAATCAAAATCCCCAGACAGGTGGATTTTCCTTATTGTCACTGACACAAAAACCTTCACCTGCTCACTGGAGGGATGAGCGACAGGAGAATCCAGTGACATCCCATGGGACCAATCCAGTGACATCCCAGGGGACCAATCCAGTGACATCCCAGGGGACCCATCCAGTGACATCCCAGGGAACCCATCCAGTGACATCCCAGGGAACCCATCCAGTGACATCCCCAGGGAACCATCCAGTGACATCCCAAGGGACCCATCCAGTGACATCCCAGGGGACCAATCCAGTGGCATCCCAGGGGACCAATCCAGTGGAATCAGCAACAAAGGCTGTTTGAGCAGCTGGGGAAGACCCTACAAAGCCAGACAAGAGGTCTCTGCCCATTAAGTGGTTCCAGAACATTTGCATGGATTGAAAACAAAAACCTCTGGATTTCAGCAGCAAAAATGATCCCAGTGGATGAGGAAGATCCCAGTGCAGGGCCAAAAGGCAGGAATGGGATCCTGGCCTGGATCCAAAGTAGCGTGGCCAGCAGGCCCAGGGCAGTGAGCCTTCCCCTGGACTCTGCCTGGGGGAGGCCACACCTTGAGTGTTGTGTTCAGTTCTGGGCCCCTGAGTTGAGGCAAGAGATTGAGGGGCTGGAGCGGGGCCAGAGAAGAGCAACGAGGCTGGAGAAGGGAGTGGAGCACAAGTGCTGTGGGGAGAGGCTGAGGGAGCTGGGGGTGTTTGTGCTGGAGAAGAGGAGGCTGAGAGGTGACCTCAGCACTGTCTGGAAGTGCCTGAAGGGAAGTTGTGGCCAGGTGGGGGTTGGTCTCTTCTCCCAGGCACTCAGCAATAGGACAAGGGGGCACGGGGGGCTCAAGCTCTGCCAGGGGAAATTGAAGTTGGAGAGCAGAAAAAACTTCTTTGCAGAGAGAGTGCTCAGGCATTGGAATGGGCTGCCCAGAGAGGGGGTGGATTCCCCATCCCTGGAGGTTTTTCAGCTGAGCTTGGCCGTGGCACTGAGTGCCATGATCTGGTAAAGGGACTGGAGTTGGACCAAGGGTTGGACTTGATGATCTCAGAGGTCTTTTCCAACCCAATCCATTCCATGATTCTGTGATTCTATGAATGCCCATGGAGACACTTCATGGATTGCAGAGGAAACAGAAAGCACAGGGAGCGCTGGAGCTGCAGAAAGGGAAACGGACCCAGGGCTGGGCTGGGCCATGGCCATGGATCTGGAGCCAGATCCAAGGGAAGGGCAGGGAAAACTCCAGGAAAAGTTGGGCTTCCCTGCTGGCAGCTCGGCCACTGCCTCCAGCCTGGGAGCTGGGAATGTGCTCCAGGCTCCTGGGGGAACTCAGAGGTGCCTGAGCACCCCAGGAGGAGGGTCTGAAGTGCCTGGGGCAAAAATCCCTGGATTTCTGGGAAGGTGGAATTCTGTCTATGCCACAGCTCCCAAGGCAGGGAGCACCTGGTGACCCAGCAGTGACATCCCAAGGGAATGTCCCACTTCCCCAGAAAGCAGATCCAATGCCACGGTGGATCATCCCCAAACCTGGATCAAATATTCCCAAACGTGGATCAAACCTGGATCAAATATTCCCAACATCTGGATCAAACCTTCCCAAAACCTGGATCAAACCTCCCCAAATTCAGATCAAACTTTCCCAAATCCAGATCAAACTTTCCCAAATCCAGATCAAACCTGCCCCAAACCCGGATCCAACCTTCCCAAACCTGGATCAGACCCCCCCTGCCCTTGCCTGCAGTGCTGTGTTTGCACCTCTGTGTCCAAGCCAACCTTCCCGAGCTCTTCCAGCAGATTGGATAATTCAATTTAGGCTCAATTTAATTATGGTTTTAATTATGTTTTCAGTGAGGCACTGAAGGCCTTTCCCAGAGCTGCTGCTCCAAAGTGGTGTCATCTGCCTGAGGAATGTCTGCAGGAGCACCAAGAGCAGCAGCATCACCTGTTTTCCCTGGTTTTTTCCCCGTTATCCATGGGGTGGTTCTGGATCTGGAAAGGCTGAGGAGCAGAGTGGGGTTTTCAGAACCCCTGGACAGTTCCCTGCTGCAATGCAGAGCTCCCATGGAATTCCATGCAGGATCAGAGACCTCCACACATTCTCCTGAATGTCCAAATCCCGGAGTTATCCCACATTTATTTTGGCTTCTCCCTCCCAGGAATATTCCCCAAACCCCTCCTGGCACGCAGTCATTTTGCTTCCAAGCCCTTTGTTCCAGAGCAGAATGGATGTGATTCCACCTCTCCAAAAAAAGTGTGTCCTTCCCACCAACCAGGAATTTTCAGCAGCTGGAAAAAGGACCAACCCCCCAGATCTGAGCAGTAATACCTGGAACACTCGGCCCACATTCCCTAAAATAAACCCCACGTGATTTGGGAAAGGTTCCCCCTGAAAACCACCAACATTTACCCTGGTAAGGAAAAGGTGGGATGCAAAACTGGCTGAGTTGATGTTTGCAACTTCCAGAAGGGAAGTTGATCAGGTTTAATTTCTATTTCATTGCTGGTATCAGTCCTTTAATAACCACACACATCCCCCAGGGATAAACCTGCAGAGCATTCCTTGGTTGGGCTTTTTCTTTATATATTCAACCATAAAGGTCAAGAGAATCCCTGAAACAGTTAAAATTCAAAATGAAAAAGAACTGGGGGAAAAAAATAATAAAAAAAAAAGAAAAGAAGCATTTGACCTCCCAGAATTAATTTTCCTTTTTCTTTACATTGCTCAACATCCCTCCTCAATTTGAGCCCTAATCAACAACCACTCCACAGCTCACATTTTATCAAATAATGCAGTTGGTGCAATCAAGTCCAGCAAAATGTTTCCCTGAAGATGTTTCCATCATTCCCATTCCTTAAAAACACACACACACAATAAAAAAGAAAAAAAAGCTCTTCCTCCATGGCTGTTTTACAGCAGGAATAAACACACCACTGCACCTTAAAGCACATTTTGATTAAAACAGAAATAGAATCACTTGGGGTTTCTGTCTGGTTGGTACAACACGTCTTTGTCCAGGAGAGGGGAAAAAAAACCCAACCTCAACCTGCCCATTTTTCCACAATTGCCACTAAATAAAGGGAATTCAGGCTATGGAAACACAAACTAGAGCTCACCATGATGGGCAGGGGAGGGGGAAAATGCCCCCAGACCCCAAACCCTCTGTTTGCTACTGAATATTTATTTCATTTCCAACACTTCCAGCCTCCTGTGCTTCCCATAAAGCTGAACCAACACACCTTTCTGGCACCATTCCCACAGTGTGGATGGGCTTGGCTGGACTGGAACCCACCACGGCATTCCAGCCACAATTATCCACAAAAAATAATAATAAATAAAGGAGAATGAGCCCCATTTGCACAACCCCAGGGGTGGGAGCAGCAATAACAGCCCATTCCCGACCTGGCTGTCCCTGCTCCCCTTCCTGGGAATGCTGTGCTGGCATCTCCCCCCCATTAATTAAACAATTAATGGGTTTAACACCATTCTGGCCATTTGAAAAATAATATTTTAACCCCCATTTGGCCCATTTCCAGCCCCATCCCAGGGAGTTGCTGTCGATATTCCCGATATCCCTCCAGCCGGCCCCACGTGCCCCTCTGGATATTTGGGGGCAAAGGGGGGTTTGCCCATCCCTGGGGGCACCTTTGGCATCCCAGCCCTGGCACGGGGGGGGCTCCCCATGGCCAAACAGGGGGGCTGAACCCGCCCAGCCCCTGGGGGGCAACTGGGATGGGGGGGCAACAAGAGGGATGGG
>VWZD01010245.1:0-15599 GCA_013396695.1 Sakesphorus luctuosus
AAAAAAGATGGTAAGACCCTCTGGACATTAATACAGAAATATATGAAAAGTTAATTTCCAGAAGTGCTGGGCAATAAAAATAAGGTCTGTCCAAAGTTTCTTTATTAATAATTAAAGAAGTATGTATATGGGAAGTGCTTTTTAAGTAATGAGTGTTAATCATAAATATTTAACAGTTGCACTTATGAAATATGCCCTAAACTATGTCCAAATGTTAACAAGAATGCCTTATACTTGACAGAACAATGAAGCTCATAAATATTTCAGAAGTGTGCGTTTGGCAGGTGGAAGCTGAGAAGACACATCCTGCTCTTTGTTTCAATCTGACACTGCAATGTTCAGGTCTGTACTTTTCAAGCTTAGTAAAACACAGAGCTTTCTATCCAAAGCCAGTATCAGAGCTGATAGTGGACTCCCTTTGGAGTTTGTTATCAGACAAATACAAGTTGCCTCATCAAAATCATGGGGCAAGAAATTCAAAGCATGCTCATCACCTAAACAGTGGCTAAATCCATCCCCCTCATGACTGCCTTCTGTGTGTTTATCAGGAATAAAGTTCATAGGAAGTTCACAGGATGTTGACTTCCTGTAGAAAAATATTTCAGTAACACAGGCCATAATGTGTTACTAGAAGCCTATATGCACAGCCCAGGCCAGGGAGAAAGGGGAAAACGGGGCCCCTGTGTTTTAGAACAGTNGGAGATAACTGATAACATTATAACTGCAATTAGAACAGCTACTGATGGAAGGAAGTCAGAGGGAAAAGTAGGCAAATATTTATAGATAAATTCTACACAACCCTTAATGTTGCAATTTAAAAAACTGAGTGTAATCCAGGATTTTTCCTTTTAATGTTATTTTAAGTAAAGGCAGGAAAAGTTGGAGAAACTAATATTACCTATTTGGACTGAACAGAGTGAAGACTCCAGATGTAGACTCCTGCTATGACTTTGGGTAAGATATTTTCTAACTCTGCCTCCTCAAAACTTTTTGATCTGAAGACAACAGAGAAATTTCTCCTGGAACATCTCTGAGAACTGAGAGTCTTACATGTTTGCTGACTGAGGTGACACTAGAAATGGTTAAGGCTTTCAGTAATGCTAGAGAAATAATTTAAATTAAGAAATAAATAATAAAGTTCAAAGTAAGAGTGTTGTATTTATCTTTGGTGACATATTTTGAGTTTTCATAATTTTTTTTCTGTGAGAAAATCCCCAATTTACAATAGTCAATGATCTTTTCTATCACTGTGATAATAAAGCCAGAATTTCGCCCAAGGAGTACAGAACAGCTAGAATATTCAGTCTATTCTGTCAAAAGGTTGTTTTCAAAGACTTCAACTTCCTTTTCTTTCTCTCTCTGTAACAGTTCCCACAGAGCCTACAGCAGATATTTGGATGTAAAAGCTCTCTAAAAGACTCTCCTTTCCTCTATGAAAATATCAACTTTAATTGCTTTATGAAAGGCCTGTAGGGCTTCCACCTCTATTCACCTGGGCCTCCCACTACAAGAAAATAATCCTTTGATCTCTACAGTTCCATCACTGTATTATAATGAAGTTCTCAAAGCATTTCTTCTTCCCCAATCCCCCCTCCCACACCACTGGTTTCCATCTGAATTGCAAGTTGTGGTACCATTTCCTTTATGACCTTCTCAGTAGTACCATACACGTCTTAGCCAAGTGAAACTGCTGCAGCTAACAGATGACAGTAGCACTGAAGACACTCCCAAGTCTAGATTCTCAAGTACTTCTTGATGTCATCAGAGTGGGTTCAGCTAGAATCCTTTACTGAAAAATAAGACCTTGAAAGCAGTCAGGTTAATGCCTGTAATGCTGCAGGGAGTTGTTGTTACCCAAGTACAGGGCACAGTACTTTGTCTTATGAAACCGCATTATGAATTTTTACCTAATGTTATTCTGGAATTAAAAAGAGTTCTTGGTGCAAGAAATATCTGCAGATAACACAATACTATAAAATGGTTTATTATGTCTGTATTTTATAGATCTATTTTATATATTACTGCTAAACTAATAGTTTTAGTGCGTGTGTGCATCTCACTTTCTGAGATCTAGTCAAAGGATTGAGTTTTTTGTGTATTGTCAATCCCTTGTTTTTCTAATAAATTAGGAAAAACCCAAACACAACAAAATTGAAATCAACAGCTGCATGGTCAGTCATAAACATCACTATGTTTATGCACAATAGAATTTTGTTTGAACACACAGTATATATTCAAGACAGCATTTTCTGCATGCAACTTGGTATTGCATGCATAATTAATTAGCTAGCTCAAAACTCATAACAAATTTGTGAATTATGTTAAACAAACCCTAATCAAGCAAAGTGCAACAACTATTATACTGTTACACAATTTCCATACATATATATCATAAATTAGAAAAAAAATAGCATATACTGAGTTTGTAGTGCAGTGCAGGAAAGCAACATTTTAGTTTTTATTTCAATTCAGGCTTTCTTCTTTTTATGCATATATGTGTTTTCATATGTATTTTTTTCATATATTTTTGCTTGTGTTATATTCAGCTGACTTTTCAAGTTCTCAGAGTACTTTTATCCCTTTCACATTTTATCCCTCACACATTGTGTAATTTTCAAATTTTTGTGACCCATAATCATTATAAACCAGTGTTACAGCTTTGGTTTGTCTGAACATAGAAATAATACTGTGAGGTAACTTGTTTAGAAATATAAACAGAAGAAATAAATTTTTGTGTATCTGTATATGTAGATCAGTCTAGTAAAAAGTTTGTCATTAGATTGGTCTTGCACTTACATAGGAACACTAGAAAATAACTGAATTTTTCATAGCAGCAGCTACATAATATTTGCTATATCACAATAAAATAAGAAATGTGAAATTATTCCTTCACCAGCATTTTAGATATCAGCATAATTTTCTACATCTGAACCAAATCTAAGGAAAGAGAAAACATTCTGATTTTGGAGTTGGGAGGGGCAGGAAGGTGGAGGTTTTTTGTTGTGGTGTTGTTGTTGTTGTTGTTGTTGTTTTGTTTTTTTTAGATTTTTTTTTTAAGAAACTATCAGTTTAAATGTTTGAGACTTGTCAAAATGTGAAAAAATAACTTGCTGCACCCTCTTGAATATTGTATCTGTTTTACATGACATGGTGTTGGAAAGGTCTAGATGATCAGGAACCAAAGCTCTTCAGTAACAAAAATCAGAACAGAAGTAGACTTCTCTAGTTTTCTCTATCCATGTCTGGGATTTTTTTAAGTTAATTGCAAGCCTATAAAAATGGCAGCAATTATTGTTCCTGACACTTATTTTCAGCTTGGCTCTGGTTTTATCAGTCATCCTTCCCACTATCATTGCAGGATATTCTGCTTATTTGCTGTCCCTGGGGTTATATTGTTCCATATCTTGAAAGTTCTCTTATTTGGATGCCTCCTATGAATGTCTATACACACCTTTTCTTGCCCCTTTGCTGGTTAAGTTGATCACATATTTTTGTAAAATATTTGCTAATTATACTTGGACAGGCAATCATAGTGTTACAAGCATTGCAGTAGTTACGCTATTTTGGTTCACCTATATTTGGGGTTGAGATAAATATTTAAACTCTGAATACTGTATTACTAAATCATAGATCTAGAGAACTCTATTTTGGCTACAGGAGGGAAAACCACTAATGTCCATATTAACAGGTCCTACATTGGATGCACATTTTTCATCGGTGCATCAGCTTGGCAGCCAGCAATCACCTTCTAATATACTTTCATACTTTTATGAGGTATCTATACATTATGATACTAGGATAGCCAGGCCATTCCCCTTCTTGGCATTTTCAAATGACAGGATCTTATTTTGTTTCTGAAAAGCTTGATGTTTATTCTTTATATAGTTGTTTATTTTATAGCACTTTTTTTTGTGTAATTTCTCTGAGTCCCAAGGTTATTCTTCATCTGATCCATTTCTTTCAGTACTGTTCCATCAAATCAGAGTATCATCTGTAAATTACATTCTTGCTTCACAGCAGGATTTCTATTCTTTCTTGACTAACTATCCAAATATAATGCAATTTCAAAAGTCCCTGTTCTATATAAGAAGTGGTTTGTTAATTTTCTTTATTAGTTTTAAATATGAAGGATAACACATAAATTAATCTGAATTATATTTAAGTCTTTGAATTAAGACTCCATGGGCATCAGTTAGAACTGTCCATTTTCTTCAATGTAGTTTAGATTATCAAATCTTAGGAAAGGATCTGAATTGCAATTAGTAAAAGGTGTTTCTTGCAAGAGTAAGATCCTTGGTTTTCTGGTTTGGTTTTGGCTTTGGTTTTGATTTGGGGTTTGGGTTTGGTTTTTTGTAATAGAAATAACTAATACACTGCGACACATAAAAAAAATAAATAGCATTACCTATCTATTTATTGATATTCTTACTTTTAAAATGGATAAACAAGACGTATAACCCAAAACTTCCTGATATCCACAATGATGATTTGTATTCCATTTCTTAAAGGATCTGCAACAACTCATCTATATTTTAAGCACCGATACCATATCTATGCTTGCTACTGTGCTTATGTTTAGGCTTAGAGTGTCAAAAGACTGAGAGACAAGGTAAATAATTTAAAGAATTAAAAAATACAATATGAAAATAAGTAAATATATACCCATCTGCTCTTAAACAATGAAGGAATCTCTCATGCAATAAACTGTTAATGTTAAATACAGTCACAGAAGCAAGGTATGCATTATGAAAAATCAGACCACTAAGTGTATACAATTCTCTTATACAGGATTGCTTGTGGTAGTCCAGAATACAATTATAAATGTTACCATTGTATTGAGGTCAGAGACAGTTATCATCTTGGTTTTCAGTTTCTAAAAAATATTAAACAGAAGAGTACTTATTTCTAAAAGTTGAAGAGTTGAGATTTGTTTCCATTCACTATTTTAAGTGCTGAAAGGCATTCTCCAGGCCAATCACAAAAAATTATATAAATTCTAGAGAAGAACAGTGAGAGCTACTTTTCAATATGCCAAGTAATGCTGAAATTGATTAACGAAGTAGGATTTAAAAGAAAATTTAAAAGTAGCTAATATCTTAAAAGAATGTAAGAAAAAATCATAAATCTTTTTGTACACTAATCATGTATATAGAAAAAATATAGTAATTTAAGTAATCTGTAAGTTTGACTTTTGATCTTGATTTAGATTTTAATTTAAGATGAATCCACCCAGGATCACTCATACATATAAAGAGATATATATTCTTTATGCAAAATATTTTTAAAAGTAGAAGTTGCATGTACCATAACACACAATGTAAGTTTAACTTTGAATTATCATAATTAAGCACTTCCAGGGATGGGGAATCCACAGCTTCACTGGGCAATCCATTCCAGAAGTCCCAGTGCCTCACCACTCTTAGAATGAAGAATTTCTTTCTTATGTCTAATCTAACTCCACCATTTCATGGTCACTGCAGCCCAGACTGCCCTTGAGCATCACCCACCAGCCTCTCCTTGTCAGTGAGCACAAGATCCAGCACAGAGCCTCCCCTGGTGGATTCTCTATCACTCTGAGAAGAAAGTTATCAATGCATTCCAGGTGCCTCCCAGATTGCTTATGCTCTGCTGTGTTGTCCCTCCAATATATATTGGGGTGTTGAAGTCCCCCATAAGGACCATGACTGGTGAATGTGAAAGTTGCTGCTCTCTACCTATAGAGGGGTTTATCTGCTCAGTTCCTGATTGGGTGGACTATAGCTGATCCCCACTACAATGTTGCCCTTCTGTGCCCTTCCATAAGCTCTCAGTGGACTCTTCACCCATCCCCAGATAGAGATCCATGCATTCTAGATGGTCATTGACATAGAGGGTGACACCCACTCCTTGTCTCCCTGCCTAACCTTCCTGTAACATTCAATTGCAACACTCCAGTCACAGGATCCATTGAACCATATCTCTGTGATGCCAATAAGATCACAGCCCTACATACATGTACACATCTCTAACTCCTCTTGTTTCTTCCCCATGATAAATGCATTTGCCTACATGCATCTCTTACTGGCACTGGTATCTAACTGGTAGAAATTGGATGGATTGAGACTCCCCTCCTCCAGACATTTTCATTTAAATTCCTCTTCACCAGTATGGCAAACATATGGGCTAAAATGCTCTTCTCCTTCTCTTACAGGCAGACCTCATCCATCCCGTCAACCAGGTTTTTCAAAGTAAGTCCCACTGATGCCTAAGTCAAAGGTCTAAGTAGAGGAATGCCTGGCTAATGCACCAGTCCTGTAAACATTTGTTGCCTTGCCAGGTTAGATTGGCTCTTTCAACCCCCTAACTTTGACCACGAAGATGGATGAAAAAGCTACCTGTGCCCCAGAGACCCATACTGCCACTTGAGGGTTTTGTAGTTCTCCTTGCTACTCCTTGGACTGCTCCTGGCTGTATCACTGGTGTCCATGGGAAACAACAACAGCAGATAGTAGTCAGTGGACTGTATGAGGCCTGTTATTCTCTCAGTGTCATCCCTGGTAAGCAGGACACCTCTCTAAAGGGCACAGGTCACTGTGGACTGTGGTGGAAACACACTGGTTCATTTTGGAAACTCAGGCAAACAAAATAGTCTAGTATTTTAGTAGTCTAGTATTCAGTAGTCTACAGGAAGAGAAATAAACTTTTCCAAATTCTTGTAACTAATTAAAAGATATATCCAGAACTTGCTTAGTTAATTAGTACATTTTCACTTAAATTAAAGCCTTATGTTTTGCACAGGGAAAAGGAAAACAAATTGGTTGGAATTCTTACTTTAATAGAGTTTGTGGCAAACCTACCAATGGTTTTAGTAATTTCATGCTTTTCTCTGAGGATTTTATTCCCTATAAAATTCATGTATACCAGTATTAGAGTTTAAACTTAAAAATATTTTCATAATTCTTTAATTTTTTGTGATTTTTTCACTGGATTTCAATCCATTGTTCCATATTTCTGCATTAACATATACAAAAGGCATTTATATTCTATGAGCCACAGAGAAAGTTTTTGCAATAATAGAAAAGAAGTTGGATAAAATGTGGTAACTATGATTATTCTTAGTGACTGCTTTCTTGAAGATGTGTGTTTTCCACTAAGGTAATCCATAGTGAGAGCTTAGATGATTATTGTCATTTTGACTCATTTATGGATTAGTTTATACATACACTAGTTATATTTTTTTTATGGAACTTCACATTCCTGAGGATATTGACTGTTCTGATGGGAACAACTGAAAGCAATAGTAATGGAAAAAACAAGTACTTAAGTGAAAAATATTCTTTTGAAAGATAGGATTATTTTCCTTAGACAATTCTGGGAATTAACTGACTGATTTCTTGTAGCAACATCTACACTTTCCATTTTACTTGTCCTGATTAATAAGAATTGCATATACTAAGCACATCTGCTGGGAAAAAAATTAGGAATGGGGCCATGCTTCCATGATTTTTTTTCTCATATGATCACTGTATTCGACTGAGATGGAGTTCATTTCCTCATAGCAGCCCTAACAGTACTGTGCTTTTCATTGGTAGTTAGAGAGGCATTGATAACACACCAGTGTTTTGGCTACTGCTGAGCAGAGCTGGCACAGTGTCAGAGCCGTCTCTCAGCATTCCTCTACCCCATGTCCTCCCTTCCTCATCGAGGGGTGGATGTGGGAGAGAGATAGACAAGATACTGGGAGGGGACACAAGTAAAACTAACTAAAATGATATTCCATATCATATGCTGTACAGTCAGACATAAAAGCTAAGGAAAGAAGGAGGAAAGGGGGGATTGCCTTCCAGAACAACCATTCCATGTGCTGAAGCCCCACATGCCAGGATGGGGCAGGACATTGCTTATTAACAGGAAGTAGAGAATAAACCTTGTTATTTTCCTCTTCACTTGTGTGCACACAAACTTTCGCTTTTGCTTTAGTAAACTGCTTTATCTCAACCTACAAGTCATTTTCCATCCTACTATCTCTCCTGTCCATCCTGGAAGGGGAGTGATAGAGTGGTATTAATTTATGTGAGTACTACATCTATTTCACAGCACTCTTTCAATACTATCAATGAATCTTCTCTATTTACTTTCCTCAGTTAAGACTTGTGCTTCAGCTGATCTAGATTCTCCTTCTTGCTTTTTCCCTTTTTTCCCCCCATGAGAATTGTTGACATCCCATGTTTCACTAGTCAACAAATACTCTTGTAGATATACACTACTGTGGCCTTTGATACGGTTTGCTTAAACAGCAGAGCAAATGATTGAAACTATTTACCTTGAAATCAGCTGAGATTTCAGCAGACTTGAAAAAAAAGATTTGTAGATGAATGCTTTCCAAACAATCTATTTAGTTCTGCATGTGCTTCAACTCAATTTCATGGTTATTTCATAAGGAGGTTGCATTTTAATCCAGTGTGATGCAGAACTGAGGCTTTTGCCCTTTTATTTAAGTAATATAGTTATGACACTTTAATTAGTAATATGAATTATTGTTGCATCGCATGTTCAATTTTTTTGTGTTTTAAATATCTCCCAATAGCTCCCCAATTAGTTTTCTTCCCAATACACAGCAGTTAACAAAGTATATAAAATTATTCATTAATTAAAGTGGTTTTCCTCTTACCTTGTTTTTATTGGTTCATTTTTAGTTTTTTTCCCAAAGGCTAATTTGTGACTTGCATCTACTTAGCTAATGACAGATAACTAATATAAGGTAGAAGTAAATTGACCTATAGGGCTAAGATCAAAACTAAAGAGCAAATATTTTTGTATTATAATGAGTTCTTAGTAATTGAAAGATGACTGTTTAAAATTCAGGTTATTGTGGCAAATTGCAAACATAAATTATAAAAGGGTCTCAAATCCGTTGGTTTTCTCTCTAGATCACTCTGTTGTTCATGTTTTACAAGGAAAAATGTTTGTTGAGCTCAGAAAACAAATAAAAAATGTGAATTTGCAGATTAATGAAGAAAAAGTACAAAATTGCCTGATTTCATTGTGTCATTCACAGTAATTTTTAGAGTAAAAGGAAGAACATTTTTTATAGACAAAAGGAAGGTACATATAGTGAACAGCATTTTAAAATCTCTTAGCCATGAATAGTTACAATGTGCTTATGATATTGTCCACAGGACATAGATAAAGGCTTTCTGTTAGAAAACATTTAACACCTCTGTAGCAAAAAAAAAAAAAAAAAAAAAAAAAAAAAAAAAAAAAAAACATTAAAATTAAAAAAATAAATTTTTTNATCATTAATATGTAAAGACTGAATTTTATTCAGTATACTAATGGCCTTTGAATATTATCATTCTTCTCTATCAGTGGAAAAGGATAAACCATACTCCCTTTCTCGTGGAGTCTATCTGGATATGATTCAGGCTTTAGGACTTGGCTGAAAGCCAAGCTAGATACTGCGGAATTAATAAAATTCTCTCAACTGGTGTACTTTTTGTTTATATCTTGACTCTGTATCAAGATGGATCTTCAGTAATACACAGTTGTTAGCCAGCTACCTCTGTCAAAAATCAGTGGGGTTATTTGCTTGCCTCTCGCCTCTCTCCTGTTGCAATTNACGTGGTTGACATCAACCATTTATCTTACCATAATTGCAGCATTTCCACTGCTAAGGATGTTTTTTTGTGTTATTTCCCCACCACCCTCCCCCGCAAAAGGCTTTTAATGTAACTCAGGTCTGAATCAATTCAATGAATGCCTGTATCAAGTTCCAAATATCTAATAACAACTCGCTCCCATAAAAGAAGTTCAGTCTAAATACACCAGTTGGGACAAATCCCTAATATTTGTCCAGGCATCATATAGTTGGTTCAGTTTATCAAAATCCACAAGGGCTTTCTTTGAAGCACAATTGTGTTAGCATATGGCCAGAAAAAAAATTAAGAACTTTGTATTTCACTTGAATCTGAAACATAATGTGTTTATGAACATTATTTAAAAAAAAAATGGTCTGCCTTACATGGTCCCTGTTACATCATGAACATTGTCTGCCTTCCAGGGTTTAAATTTGGTTTCGAAATCAATGGAATTGCAAAAGTTTCCATCAAACATTATGGAAAAGCTGTGGGGAAAAATGAATATCCAGGAGACTTAGCTGGAGATACATAAAAGTATAGCTCAAACAAAAAATATGACAGCCTATTATCTGATGATGATATACAATTTGTCAATAGGACTGAGGCAAGATATAGCAATAAGTTCTATAGTCTGTTCCCCACCCTTCTTTCCTATAAAGGGGATTGTTCTCCAGGGCATCAAGTGAAAGCATGTACAAAAGAAATGAGGTTAGTTTTATTAATTTACTTTCTTCACAACTGAATAGCCATAGCTTTATTCTCTTATTCCCCTTGGCACTACTTTGTTCCATTCTTTAATAACAGCAAATGTGAAAAATCAGGATTTGTTCTATTCCACTTCATTTCACTTTGAGTACTGTAGGAAGATGATATTTGAAATTGTTCACTGTAATGCATAGAATATCTGATGGATTCACTTTACTGATGCAGTATCATTTAAAATATTTCACTTCAGGTTGCATATTTTTATTAGACTATTAAGTCTTGAACTCTAGACCCTTTCTGAGTGGCATCCAACAATTTCAAAGGAAGATGTGCAAGGAAAATTTGTCTTCCAATAGTTTTGATCTCAATGTACAAAAAACTTGTCCCAAGAAGAGAAGTGAGGAGAGGAGGTTTGGAGAGATTTGAGGAGAGGATATTCAAGGAGATTTGAGGAGATTTGAGGAAAGGAAATAAGAGGGGAGGGGATTCATTCTTCATCATCTTTCTCTTCCTCACCACACACTGGAGGCTTTTCAGTGTTCTGGATTCGAGGTAGTTGGCTTATGTTTATGTGTCATAGAGCAGGCTTTAAGATATTATTCAGCCTTCTACGTTGAAAAGAAGTCTAAATAACTAATGGAATTTCAGACATTGATATGGGATAGGGGTTAGAATACAAAAACATTGAACTTAAGTTGTTAGAAATATTAACACACTAAATCTGCATTTTACTACAGTTACAAGTACTTCTAAAATCTATAAAAGTGAAAACAAAAAAATCAAAAAAACCCCTGAGGCAACAGTTTCAACAAAATAAAAATAAGAAAACCATAAAGCAAGATGTGTACCACTCAGCTTTATAGATATTACAGTTTCAATACACTGCAGCTACATTTAATAAGGGATCCAAGTCTCCTTTAATGTTAATAGGAGAAAATACTATTATGCTACATTTAATCTCAAACTAAAGTCTAAGCTTGTATGTGGTAGATGATTAACATTCTAGAAGTGAATATTTCTTTCTCCAAATGATGATTAATGCTCAGATGTAAATATCTAATTTCAACAGGAGGTGAGTCTCACAATATTTATATCCCTCTAAGATGGTCATCCAGACCTTCAGTAGAGAGAATGGGAATAATATGGAATGTTGTCACAATTACATTCAGTTACTCTTTTTTTGCAGTTTCTCTGATTTATCCAAATCACTGCCCTTATCAAAATCTTTTGCCTGACAGAAGACTCCCAAGTGCCCATTTTTAGAGAGATTCTCTGTCGAGTAGTGAAGAGTACAAAAGCAATTTCATATCATCCTTATCATTGATTTTACTTAGAGTAACTACCTGACTCTATTCTGACCTGACTACCCCATTCCAACTGACCACTAGAGAACCTCTGGCCAATATTACACAAGGAAACAGTAAGAAAAAAAAAGGAAAGCACATTCAGCTCTTATATCATTATTTCTTCTCCTTTTTTTATTTTTTTTTAAATCAGTTTGAAGTTGGATTGGCAAAATAAGTTATTGATTAGAAAGGACAGTAAGAGATGTTATAAAGGTAAATTTGAGGAGGTATACAGAGCTAGGTCAGGGACCTAAGTTGAAAAGGATTGAAATTCTGAAAAAGAAAACTCCAGGAGCAAAATGCAGGCTGGTGGGATGTTTTTTTTAAATTTTTTCCCCCCAAAGATCATGTTTTCAAATACAGATTCAGATCTGAAACTTTTGTCAGCGTGGCAAATGTTTGTCTGCCTTTAATTGATGCCTTAGGATTTTTAACATATTTGTAGATTTTAATATTTTATAAGTTAAATTTTTATATAGCTGTATAGTTTTTCATACTCAAGGTAGCAGCTAACAGTTTCTAACAGTTTCTCTCTGTTTATGCCACATTCCTGAATTTTGCTTATCTGTCTGTCCAATGGACAAGATGGCAGCAAGGGCATCGTGTTTGGGACACATGCACCTGGACCAGAATAACAACACAAAACAAGATAGAAGACCCAGAACCCTTGGAGATGCTCCAACAGGGCAGTTCTGAGCATGGTACCAAGGGCAAAAGGTTCTCGTGTTGGATGTATCTATTAGTTATTATAATTGGTGTTAACAATTTGTAAGAACCCTACACTGCACACACAAGTCTATATACTTTGTCCACCAGAAATCTTTCATTCAAGAACTGCTCTCTACTTTCCCTATATTGTCTTGAAAGGTTTTTTCTTTTGATTTTAGGAAACAGCATCTGCCACCATTATGTTGAAGTGTAAACTATGCATACTTAAAAGACTTCAGCTGCTGGTGTATACCTTGTTAGTTTCCTACAGCTCGTGATGAAAAGAAAGGTGTTTGCACATTCTCTGCCACCATTTCACAAGGCCAGAAGTAGTACTTCTCTCAAAAGGTGTTCCTGGATGATTCCATTCATTCCTAGGGAAACTTTGGACACCTGGATCCTATGGAAACCCTGAGTAGAAAAGCAGAAACAGGTATTGGATTAAAAAAAAAAAATAGGGAACAAATGTTTTCTTGTGTATCTGCATTTTCAAGTCCAGAAATATTTTCAATAGTTTTCCAATAGGCAATGTAAGAAGTGATTTTGTTAAATTTACTTCTGCAGAGACACATTGTGTTTCTTCTTCTGGAGGTGTCATTGAGAGACTGCTGAAAACTTGCTAGAATAAATACCTTGGATAGTGCCTGATGGAAGAAAATCTCAGTGTTTCCTAAGGTGTTGTTACAGTAAAATTAAAAGTGAGCAATTCAGATTTATAGAAAACCCTGTGAGACTCAGCTATCAGCCAGAAGCAGCAAAGAGCTCAGCTGCTGCTGGCTGGTAGGGAGGAGGTTACTCCCCAGGAATTCACACAGTAAGTTCCCACAGGACTCTGCAGGTGCGTGAAAGCAGCCAGGATAAGTTACTATAAACACTAGACTTGTGAAGAGATAGGTTCTAACTAATTGAGGTTTCTAGCGTGGCGGTGTGTAACTCTTTTAGCTAATAAGCTGTATTCCTAACCCTATATAAACCGTGTGCTATGTGTAATAATATGTCTTCACTATAAATCTCATAGATTTGTGTGAAGTCCAGTTCCTCCGCCGTTTATTTTTTGTTTACTTTACTAAGGTATTATTTGGTGTGAACTCAAGAAGATTTTTGTTGAATTCTCATTTAGTCCTGTTTTGTACCTAAATACGGGAGAGAAGTAAACAATTTCCTAGACTAAGCATGTGTTATTTGGACTTGGACTTACTTTAGGAAGCTACAAAAATCTGTAAAATCCTCTGAATACTTTCTTCTGACTGTAGATCACAAGTTTAAGCTACTGCTAGTCCTTTGTGAGGCAACATGCAATCTGCTAAGCATACCAAGTAGCTGCAAGTAGGCAAGAGCTGAGGACTGGTAAGAAGAGACAAATGTGTATAGACTTGGAGAACAGAGCATAAATAATTTTCAGCCCAGGATAAGAAGAGTACATAAGGAGAAGAGGTGTTTTCCTTCCAAAAGAACCACCAAATCCTTAAAAAAAATCCATAAAAAGATCCAAAAATCTCTAGCATCTCTAGCAATCCCTTGAAGACTGTAGACACTCTTTTAAAAAGCCAGACTAAATCACTACAGATGTGTACATGGGGGAAGTTGTTTCCTCACAGATTTTTTCAGTAATATGTTAATTCATTGTTTTAGAACAGTGAATGAGAAACTGTAAGGATATGGGCATCAAATAAATGAACAGGAGTAAGAAGATCATTACATAAGGATTGTATCCCTTAAGGACATAGATGCCTCTCTACTAACGTGATGGATGACTTTACATGAGCTTGAACCTCGAAGTCAATACTCATTTTTTAAATTGGTTGCATAAATATTTTCTTGTTCTATCACAATTTATATAAAAATGAAAATATTATAAGAACAAATTTTATAATTTATCTGTCATTAAATTATTTTGTCAACTGTTTTCATTTCATTCTGGACTGAAGCCAGGTTTATAAAGAACAGAATTTTGCAAAATGTAGTTCTGAGATTCAGCTACAAACACATAGGTAGTCAATTTCATTGTTTCCTTATTTACAGTGATTTCTTTAGAAATTTTGAGTCATAGGAAATGGCCTGGATGTCCATGATGAGGAGCAGCACTATAAAACCAGTCAGACACATATATATAGTTAAAGCATTTTATCTTATTTATTTCAATCTTTCTTTATTATTTGATTTGAGGTTTAATGATGCTTAAGTATAATGTCTTCTTAGTTACATATCATTTTATGGAACATAATTGTCTGCTAATTTCTTAGCAAATGTTTAAACTGCACAATTCAATAATGGGTACTAATTCATTTAATCATAAAATGTTGATTTTAAAGCTACATAAGTGCACTGTGATTATACAGTTATCATTTTAATTTCATAAATGCAATACACATACTGATAAGTATATATTATTCATTTAGATGCTGTATCTGATAGCATGAGAGGTGCATATTCATATATATATATATATACACACACAAAATTAGAATGCTCACATATTTTTATCAGCAGAATAAAAACATACTTAAGAGGGGAAAAACACCTTGGGAGGTAACATTTTCTAGTGGCAGTTCTATAAAAATGTGTTGATATCTGATTATGAAGAGAACCTATAGAGATAACTTGGGAGGGAAGAATAATATTTTTTTTTAAATGATTTTCCCTTTTAAACCTTTTAACATCAAATGTGGAAAAGTGGAAAAAGAAAAACCTTTTTGCAGTTATTTCACATGAAGTTCTATCAATGCATATAGGAGAGGATTATAGTTGCTAAGATTTACAGTATAATGAAAACTGATTTTTAAATGACAAAAGATATCAAGAAATTTTTAAATTTCTGCTTAGAATTTCTGTTACTGCACTTCATCAGTGCTGAAGTTTAATTTCACAATTTCCCTCTTAACTGGGCGATTTCCTATTCCAGAAAATATCTTCTGTAATGCTTTGATATCTTACCAAAACAATTATTCTCTCATTTGTATGCAAATTTACAAAATCAAAAAATAACCCCAAATATTACAGTAGGTTCACACAGTTTGTTTTCTTTACCTACCTTTACTTTGACTTTTGGCAAGTTTTTGAAAAATCTTCCTTAGCACTGTCTGTAGGAACTGTCTTAATTAGGTTACAGTAAACTGTATATGAAACCAAAACGGTGTGTATTTCAGTATAAGAAAATATAAAACAAGGGTACTTGGGATCAGTATCCCAATATTGTAATATGAAAGCTTTAAAATTCAAGATC
>VWZD01010245.1:17689-41449 GCA_013396695.1 Sakesphorus luctuosus
GTGAATTAAAATCAAGTCTCAAAATTATTTGCTTTCAAAGCAATTCTTGAGGACATTCAGCCCAATTCTTGAGGACATTCTGCCTTCTACAGATCATAGATTATTTAAGTTATGGCACTACATTGAAGGAATTTTATACTGCTATGATATTGAAACTGAAGAAGTCACAATTTAAGAAACCACCTACCTCATCCTATATCAACATGCTGTATACACGACACATTGTCAAGTCAACATATATAGCTACAGATAAGTAGCTTATAACTGTAATATGACATTAATCTAAAATAAAATGCTCAACTATAAAAAAAAGAGTGGCTGTGGAGATCACCTATCTAACTGCCTGCAAAAGCAGAAAAGTATGGTCTTACTTAAATTATGATTGTTCATTTTTACAGCAAATTGATTCTTTTGATAAGCAGTTTTTGGAGTAAGAGAATTTAGAGTGCAAAACTTTGCAGTTCAGTTGGTGTCTGATTTCTTGCATCTAAGTGAAGAACAAAAATAAGATTATATCTTCCTTTTTTATTTCTCTGTCATATCAGACACTGACACTTAAATGGAATCTGCCAGTAAATAACCCACAAAATGAATATTTTATGACTTTATTATCTGTCTATTACATGGGTAACTAAATACAAACCCCAGAACTCTGTAATATGTATCAAGCATCCATTAAGGCTATGTGGTGAGAAGGCAATATTCATGGACTGTCCTAGGATAGCTAGCTTTAATAAAGACAACTAAAATTAAAATAATATGGATATATTCCACAGACTATGAAACTAGTAATCACAAATAATGGGGAATGACAGGAATTCCAGCAACCATGTTCAAATCTATTTGAATTCACAATCAATTTTATATTAACAACAAACAAGAACATCCAGGGATGAAAATATCCAAGCCAAAGAATGCAGAAAGTAATTTGATAACAGTTGAAATTTTGATATTTAAATTAATCGCTGATGTGTTGTTTTCCAAATTATTTTCTTTTTTATATTTAATGTCTTAAAAGCCTTTACTTTAAAAAGTAAAGCCTTACTATTAAATCCTGTACTTTACCACCATATTATCAATTTATTTGATAATTACAACATGATAGTTAACATAAGACTTTTTCTTTGGCACAGATATACATTAAAAGTGTAACCAGTGTAAGCATATATTTTCCTTCCAGAATGAATAGATCACAACACACTGACAGAACTTCTTTAACTCCTCTCAAAAAAAAAAAAAAAAAAAAAAAAAAAAGGAAAAATAAAAATAAAAAAATAAAGAGAAAGTAAAATTGCAAGGGTTCAGAGCTGCTAGAAATTACAGGTTGCTCTGATATGTTTCCAGTGACTTGTGTGGAACCAGCAAGTACAATATATTTGCAGCCAGTTCTTTTGTGCCTTAGGAACTGAGTTTTTACATATCGTAGCCTGGTTTTGTCCCACGGCATTTGTCAAACAGCATTGATGTAGACTGTAATCCATGTGTTCCTTCTGTCAGGGAAGAGAATTAGCAGCTGGTGCACGAAGAGAACTGGGAGCCTGGCATTTCTTGGTTCTTAACTTAGGTGCTAAGTTGTCTGGATGGCTTTAGATGGGATGAATCAGTAAGATCAATTTAAGAAGGAGCATGGATGTAAAGAAAGGGTTTGCTCTTCAAAGTGACCGTCCTCAGACACTCCACGTTTCATTTGTACTTTTCCTCCCTGGGTACAGTGTATTATGGTGATATTAGAGCTGGCTTTGCAGTGAATATGTTTGCTTGCAGATGTGTTGGAGATCTGATTTCCATCTCTACCNAAAAAAAAAAGAGGGAAAATTAAACTTAAGAGCCCTCAACTCATTTGGAGTCCATTTTTTTCTTCATTAATGGTCACCAATTTGACAGTCAGGATCAGGAGAAAATACTGAGTGTTTTTTGCTGCTTTTTTGAAGCATAAGGGCAAGTGGTTAATAACATTATTTGTTAATTTATTAATGTTCTTAAGGGTATTTATCAACATTTTGAGTGCATATTTTTGTAAATGTAGGGAGAATGAAAAGAGTGGGATTATTTTGTCTTGTTATGTTGATTAATCTTATTTTCAATTTAGCATGATTTTCTCCATTTCTGTAGTACAATTTTTTCAGTTCCTTTTCGATCATATCAAACCCATGAGATCTTTAATGACTCATAAGCACTGGGACATAAGATTAGTAAATTTTACATCAGAAAATTAAGTTTATCCCAATAGTGCAACACTTAAGAACAAGCCATACTAGCTGCACTGAAAAAAACCAAAAAAAAAAACAAAACAAACCAAACTCAAAACAGTAACAACAACAACAAAACAAACAAACCAAAAAAAACAAAGCCCAAGATCCAATAGTGGAAGAAATTGAAGACTTTTTCTTTGCTATTCAGGGTTAAACTTTGCTTTTGAACTCTTACCTGTATTAATTTATTGGTTCTCTCTATTAACAAGTCATGCTTCACTGCTCCACATTCTTGTGTTCTAGAATAGTTGCTAATTAGCTGATCCAAATAAAGCAGATTTAATAAAGGGGAAAAAATCAAAAAAGGAGGACCAGGAAAAAAACCACAACATCTGTGATATTTGGGACCACTTACTAGAGGGTACATATTCTTTAAAACTGATAAGAGCATTCAATCGTATCTGAATAAAAAATTCTGGTGTCTCTATACATGCTTTACTTTTGGAGACAAGAAGCTATAGCAATTGTTTTGTTGTCCTCTTTTGCAGATCTAAGTCCACCATATACATTCAGAAAATACTTATTAAAGTAAGTCTTATGTTACGGTGAGCTATCATGTATTATGGATAGTATCAAAGATAATAGATGTTTATTTTAACAGCAGTTTCTTGTGAGTTTCATTGCTAGAAACCATTAAATCTGAGAAGGTTCAACTTTAAGGGTACAAGTTACCCTATATTAAAGACAGGAAGTAAATCTGCATTAACACTGCTTTGACACAAGGAGTCCACTCTGTTCCAGCACACTCCTTTTGCACTCAGATGAATATGATACGAATTCACATTTACATAGAATTTATTTTCTGCTGAAAACAACTTCTCCTGTACATTAAATATACACACACCTGTAGATGGCCCTTGTCTTCCAATTCTTCATGTTGAGCAAAGACCATAAGGCCCAGGGTGGTAAGGCAAGTCCCATGTGTGTGAGGGAAGAACCCAAAGCATAGCTTTTATCAGGCTTGGGCTAGGCAAGAATGCCTCCAGTACTTCTCCTAGGACAGAGACTGTTACAATGGATGATGTAATATCAAATCACAAGACATTTCACGAGTCTTTGACACCTAAGATGTTACTGGTGCTGGTTACATCAGCACAGCTGAGTCATTTTAGGCCCATCAGCAGTGATCTGTGAATCTCCGTATATGGATTTTATATTTTTACAGTTTATGGCAATATAATCCATATTTAATTAAAAACATAAGAGGTTGCATATATGCTATTACCAAAGCTTGATATGTTATGATATTGTTTGAAAAAAATTCAACAATTCAATTTTGTTGCAACTGTGTCAAAAATGAGAAATAGAAAAATATCTAGTCATGTTTTTAATACTCACATGATTTTTATAGATGGTCACAACTGACTGATAAATTACATTTTACTTAATAAAGCACCAGAAAAAAATATCCAGAAAGAGATCCAGTATACCTTGTGATATATTGAAACAGTCTGTCAATAAGTTTTTTGGAGGGCTATGAAAATACAGTTTCAGAAAGGAGACACTTTAAATATCTGCACAGGTAAAAGGAAAATGGAGGCATTTTAGTATCTTCCTGAAGATTATGTCAATAATCTGCAAACAATAGGTCAAAATTCCTGAAAGCTAACAATTCACAATTGAATTTGCCCAAAGGAGTTATCTGTGCTAAAGTCAATTGGAGCAATATTAAAACAGAGAAAAACATAAGCCTAAGGAGACATTAGGTGGTGGTGAAGCCAGGTGATTAAATTTATTATTTAAGTTTGAGGAAGCCAAAGCACATGTGAAAAAAGTTTTTGAGATCAAAAAATTATTAACAGCTGAAAGACAGTATGGGATGAAGAAGGGGAGCTAAAAGGAATGGAAGTAAAGCAGGTGCAATCCAAGGGAGATATAAAGAAATTGAGTGAGAGTTTTTTAAATAAGTCTCAGTGCAGATTTGTAGCTCTAATATTGTAGATGGGAATAAGAAATACTGGGAAGAAGGAATGAAGGAGAAATGAAAAGCTAAAGGGGAAAAAATAGAGATTTTAAAAAAAATTAGGGAACACAAGATAGCCTTTTTCTCACCTCAGATCTTATTGGAACTAATTTGTGTATGTTTTTAATACAGTATAATATTTTGAAATAATTTATATTTAGTCTTTACCAGTATTAATCCTATTTCACTGGTGAAAAAAAAAAGTTCTAGATTGCTTTGTAAAGCTGTTCTTTCAATGGAATAACTTACTAGAAAGAAACTGGAAATTGTTGTGTTTGGGGTTTTTTTCTCTCCTGCTTTTACACTTACTGTTGTTTCTGATTGTAATGTTTTCAATGAATGCAGGAAAGTGTATGTATGATTTATTTTCAGCTAGAGTTAAAATATAATTTTAACCTTTTCCCTAGTATACAATTGCATTCCAGTATTATTTACATTTTAAAATAGTCTATTTTGTATATTTCATTTATCTATTGGTGTATTAAATGTTTGCAGACTAGATCCACAATAGAATCTAAATGTAACAGTGTTCTGCAAAGAAGGGAGTGAAATTAAGTGTTTAAACTCTTCAGACTGCAGAAGTAATTGAAAAATGCAGAAAGAGAATAAGAACATTGTACTCCAGATTCTCATGTATTTAGAGACAGAAAATATACATGCACTCCTAGAAAATATAAAACCCACCAAAACTTCTACTGGCAACTTTCTAAAAGAAAAGACACATAGTGTGGAAAAGATAGATATAGATATCCAAAATTAAAAAACAAACAAACAAACAAAAAAGGAAAATAGTATGATGCTCTTTCACTTTAAGTGTCTCAGTTTACCTTCAGTAGAAATCAGTAAGTTGGAAAAGGGAACTCTTAAGAGCCTTGTTCTGTTATGGATCAGGGACATGGCTGCCATGTATAACATATTATAGAGAACACAGAAATTTTCTGATTGATAGATACAGAGAAAAAGGTGAGATGTTCCAAATCAGCTGACTACAAAAATAATTCATAGGTAGAAGAGGAGACTGAAATTCTCTGAAAAGTGACTAGACAACACATATTTTATTTGTACATTGTTTTGCTTAGCCTAGCTTAGAGTTCAGAATCTCAAGATTATTTTTTCTGTATTCATAAAGGCTTGAATTCATCCTATTTACCATTGAATAGCTCAGTGATCTTTAGGTTGGGAGCCTAAATTTATTTTAATGATCTTCCAAATTTCCTCTGCAACTCATGAGGGGGCCTAAGCCCTTTTCACTTTACTTAGTGTGTGGATTTCCCACTGATGGTCTGCCTGTTTTGGAAGGGACTCCCCAAAGCTAGTTTCAAACATGCTTGGTGAATGGATGTAAACATCTGTCTGAAGTTTAGTGACTTCAGTGACCTGAAAGGAACATGAAGAACTAAACAATTTTGTCTGCAAAGTAGAGCCAAAAGTAATATAGAGAAGTAATCAACAATTGAAGATTGAAGAGATGGTGATTGATTAAATCATTGATGCTCAAATAAGGAACATTTGATAGGCTGACCCAGGCAATATCCATACAAGAGAGTGTGATATAAATGCAATGCAGTAAAGCAAACTTTGGGAAAATTGTGCAGTGATCTTAGAACAACCCATAAAAGGCCTTATTGCCTTGTAGAAGCAGAGGACCACCAAAGTGGGGAGTACCATAATTTTGTCCTCTTTGCTGGAGCAGGAACACAACATTTCATGCTCTGATTTGGACCTGTTCTCATCAATGACCTGAGAAAACCTGGATGCTCTCCCCCAGCTCTTGCTAGGGTATGTGTACAGGAGCAAGATCTCTCTGCTGTAGCTGTGATGTGGTCACTAGAGTACTTGCAGAATACATTCTTTCTCACTCATGGTAGAGATCTGAAATACATCACTTGATGGAATCTGGCCCACACCCTGAAGTGGCTAACACCATGGAGAATACAGCCTTGCAGAAGTGAACTTTTAACTTTCAGTA
Organism: Sakesphorus luctuosus; assembly: GCA_013396695.1. Classification (NCBI taxonomy): domain Eukaryota; kingdom Metazoa; phylum Chordata; class Aves; order Passeriformes; family Thamnophilidae; genus Sakesphorus; species Sakesphorus luctuosus. Next base: position 23,874 of record VWZD01010245.1, read on the forward strand.
TTACAATTGAGTACATGATACTTACAGAAACCATAGCAAATGTGTAGTAGTACAGAACAAGATAAAGTGACCTTTGTTCTCCAAGTAATGCATTAACCTAAGGTTATAAGGATGCCAATTAGCTTAATGGTTCTTGTGATCATCTGCTATCAAGAATATAGCACCTGACATATCAACTCACCTGTCATTTCTTGTGAAACTGTTGTTAATAATTGGTGGATTACTTAATTTTCTTCTCCCCTGAAATATGTAATTATTTTGCTAATGTGAGTTCTTCATTCCCAGTGACTAAATGCAGGAAATTTACCATCAAAATGTGAAGACAGTAAGGAAATAAAAAGTTACTGAAAATGAAATAAAAAGATATTTGATAAAATAATCAACTTTAATATTTTTAGGAACAGTCTTTGCTATTTGAGTATGTTTTAATATAGGTTAATCCTTGAGTTTTTTTCTTAGGTATTAAAAAGCACAGAAATAAAATAAGTCTTAGTTTTTTGGGTTTGGCTTGGGGGTTTGTTTATTTGTTGTTGTTTTGGGGTGAGTTTTATTAACATTAGTTAACAACTATTTGCTTTTATCTATAAGGAGAAAATTCTTTTGTTTAATATACATTCCAATAATTTAATAACAATGAAATGTATGGACACTTTTTTCCCCCCGTTTTAGACACGTCCAACATATCACAGAAACTAAGAAGATACTCAAAAGTAAGTTGAAAAAGGAAATGCTGAACACAAGTTTAATGAAATAGTTTCAAGTTGGTGCTCCAATGAATTTTATTATTTATACAAGAAAGAACAGTTTTGCCAAGGGAAATTGAGAAATGTGCCCCAGCTCAAAATAGCTAAAAGAGAATGTGGTTTGCAATAACTTTTAAATTTCTATATCTACCTTTTTCTATGTGTGATTTTCAGTTTCCTTCTGTTAGTGGTTTTGCTATCTGATCTTCCTAATTACACCTGATTTCATTTCTTCACCCATCACACTGGGCTACAAATCTGCTGCAGTAACTAAGCTCTCTTATAATTACTACCTCCTATAACTCTGACTTTCAGGTAAGTTACTCCCTAAGGTCACAAGTTAGAGGTATTGGAACATCTATTCCTAGGGAAGAGGAGAGAAATTAAATGGAGTTGGCCAGTCAGGAGACAGTTCCTATTGCATTGCAAGTCCCCAGTGGTGAGCCACAATTTTGACCATTTCAATTCGTAAATTGTTGTGCAGTGTTCAATATGTTGAGTTTATTTCAGGAAAAGGATGGAAGAGAACATGCCTACCAAGCAAAATTCTTTCTGATTACATTAAAAATGTCAAAATTCCTGCTATTCATTTTTAAAAGACATTAATTTAAAGATTAGTATTTATGAAGAGGCAATATTATATGATAGTTTCTATTAGGAATAAAATTTTACTAGAGAAAAAGTATACATTAATAATACTATACTCAGAAATTTTGTTTCAGTTTAAATGATTTAGAGACACCTTGAAAGACATCCTGGATGTGGAATGCAGCTCTGGCATTTATTTAGTAAACACTATTTTATTAGCATGATAGTCAAAGAACAGTTGACAACGGTGCATAATGCTCTCAAAATTACTATTTTTAAATCACACTTCATAAACAAAATCTATATTAACATTAAAAGATGATACATGGCTCAGTCCATCCACAAAAAAATCCTTTTAATTTAATGCCGTTTTCAAAGTAGAATAAAATTAATAATTAATAAATAGTTAAAAAACATTTAAAGCTTGCCTTTGTTGGTCATAGGTATATTTGGAAGTATGAAGTTCATTTCTGGCATAACTTTGTGATATGTTTCCTGTTTTTCCTATGCAGCTTTGTGGAAGAATCAAATACTCTTTGAGCTTCCCATGATACACAGTCACTTTCAGTGTTTAATTCCCTGCAAAAACATACAGTACTTTCTGCCTAATGACTTTCAGAATGTGTTTTGCTTTTCTTTGAATGGAACTATGGTTAATTCCTGTGCCTTTTATTTGAATTACAATATATTTTTCTGTGAAGCTGAGAAAGTAAATAGTTATCCATCTGTGATTTTCTTTTCCTGAGCTCCAGATTTCTTGTTATTTTCNTCTAGCTTTATACAGGCATTTCATTTCAGCCCTACCACAGGTGGGCGGTAATTAAAAATTGTTCCTGATAGCTGTTCAATGACTTCCATGAATTAATTTAACAGTTGAAAAATATTTATAAGGGGGTTTTGTTTGTTTTTTTTTTTGGTTGGTTGGGTTTTGGTTTGCATGGTTTAGGTTTTTGTGTGTGTGTGTGGTTTTTTGTGTTGTTGTTTTTTTTTCCTGTTCCTAGAAATTGAATTAAAAGTCACATTTCATTCCTACTTTTATCCTTGTTGACAGGCTCAGAATTTTAAAAATGTTCAGGACAAAACACTACTTTACCTCAGAAGTTGACCTTTCAAGTCAATTGACAAGAAATTTGGAAGTTGGGTTTGAAAAGACTGCTACTTCGTTTATGGGAAAGCAAATGCATCTGTTCAAAGATTCTTCTTTTCAGTCTTAAAATTAATTGAAAGACTTTTGTGACCAGGGTGTTAAAGGTATCCGTATCTAATCATGGACATACAAGAGCAAAAACCAAGACTTATTTACATTGCTATCTATCTCCTTTACAATCAAATGCATGGCTTAAACTCCTTCTTATGCCTCCAGTAACATTATCACCTTATTATAAAGAGAAGACTGTTTAAAAAACAGTCACCTACAACTGCACTTGAAAGAGTGGTGACAAATCAATGGGAATTAGTACACTAGCACAAAATAATGAATTTTCGACAAGGTGACTCGTCTAGCAAAGAGATCCATACTAAGTGTTCCTGACAAAAGTTATCTCTCTTGTTGCCAGCTGTGCTAGTGCATAAGCTTATACAGTAATATTTTTGGGTTTGTGACTATACATCTAAAATTTTTGCAACAACTTTAAAATAGAATTCTCCTTGCTTCAGGGAATTCTCTGTTTCAGAAATATATTTTCCACACTATCAACAATATCATCAAGAATAGACACTAAAAACTGATAATGTCTCAGCTAATATTCTCTTTCTTTTTGATGAGTCACCTAAAAGGGTGTAAAAACTCTCAACCAAACTTTACCATTTTTTCAGCAGAATACTAAACAATATACAACATATTTAAGAGGTGAAAGATATTGTTCTTTAAATCTGTAATCTGAAGTTAAATATGACCATTCAGAGTGAATTCAGAACTTGCTAAAACACCACCTTCCTGAATCCTAGAAGTATGTTTTAATGCATAATGAAAAATTTTAACATTTTTGCACCTTGTGTAGTTTACATTTCTACAGTGCAAAGATATCATACCTTGTTTGGAAAAGAAGAAATGGTTTCCAAGAATATAACAGAAAACTGTGGAATGAGGAGAAATTGCTGATTGTATAGTGGGGGTTCCTTATACCTCTCTGACTGTGTGGTCTTGTTTCAAGGGTATAGGGAAAAATATTGATTGAATGTGACATTTAGTGTCTTCCAGAAGGAATCTAGTGTGTACTTCATGGCAAGAATCATAGTCTGAAAAAATGATAAACAGTTAAGCATTTTACTAACAGAACATGTTTCTGATCAAAATTAAAAGCTAATGATGTAAAGACACCATAGGGAGTATACGGTGATATTAGAACCTGATGTCACTGATTCCTATTTATCATAACTTTACATAGTTTCCAGATGTGAAAGAGGATTAAGTGTTTATCTTTCAGAAATTTATCTGTTCACTTGTGGTAAACATATAAGAGATGATTGGCAACATTGACAACTACAGCAAATGGTTTTAACTCAGGAGGTACAAGTTCTTTTCAGATCTCATTATAAAGATACCATCACTCAAAGGTCCCTATCTATTGATCAAAGGATGGAAATTACAAAAATTGTGAAAACAAGCAAGGGAGGGAGCAATTATCCAATGCTGCAACAACTGTGATTCCAATAATCAGGAAGGATTTAAGATTGTTTTTACCCTTCCTATAATTTCCATCCTTTACACAATAAATTAGTAAATCAGCTATCAGTGTTGATGCCTTTCTTGCTTAGATTTCAAAAGAAATAACATGTCCTCAGTGAAAAGATTTCAGGAATAGTCCGTAGCACGTCAATAAGAAATTTGGGGGATTTTTTTAAATAAAAGCAATAGCAGAGTAAAGCCTGAGTGTGTGCCTTGTTGGCTTTGTACACAAGCATCAAGATGCACAGCACAGAAATTACCCTAAATATTTCACCCAGAGATTTGGGAAAAAGAAAAGGGTTATCATCTTTTCAGTCCCTCAATGACACATTAAAGTGTTTAGAAAAACAAAGTGTAGATATGTAGAAAAGGCAGATGGATTTGTAGAGTATATGGTTGTTGACTTGCTTCTGGAAGTTATGGGACAGTTTGATGCAACAATGTAAAGACAGATCTGAATCACAGACACAAAAGTGAGTATTGGTGGTGGAGATTAAAATCCAGGTTGTGGACAGGGGAGGAAGGGCCACTAACCCTGGGTTCAGGAGATTTTGTTCCCAGAATGGTTATATGAATGGAGATATTTGGAAAACTTCTAAAGAGGAGTGAACGAAAGGGTCTGACAACAACAATGGGAAATCTCCGTCTCCCCCATTTCTGGTGATAAGTAAGCCAAGCGGATCCCTTAGACACCACACACTCTATGATCTCTCTGTACACAGAGCGCGCTCCAAAATTTGGCTGATTTATATTGACAAAAATCAGGTGAGTATCTGGGGCAGTATTTGCTATACATCTTGGAAACCGGGTATAAAATGCCAGGTTGACGCCACATGCTGCCTAGGTGGTTCACTTATATTAGACTCCCAATAGTTTGCCAAAGTGAAACATTTGCAGAGTCTCAGTGCTTTAATACCTTGAGTCATGTAAAGAGAAAAAGCTATGCACTTCTCTCCAGGAGAATTTCTTTTAATTAGTGAAAAAGTAGATATCTTGGCAAAAGATTAAGGAATGAGGAAAGAATGAGGGAAAGAGATAAAGAGAAGAAACAATAAGAGAAAAAGATGTTGAGATAAGGTTGGTATAGCTACTACCAGAGGTCACATGATAGCAAGTTCGAGGAGAGAAGGCAGAACAAGACGGAGGTCTCATGCACCTCTATTTATATCCCCCTGCAATGCTTGCCACCCTTCCAAGGTGGTACATCTGGTTCACTGAGCACTTAGTGCCCTCCTAGCTAAAGTGAGGAGTCAGTCAACCAATCAGAGGCTCTCTCCATGAGACATGATGTGAATAGGCTTCCAGGCAGGTCTTTCTTGATCGACAGCTCAGACACATGGCTCCTGAGACCTGTGCACTCGGTGAACTCAGCCATGTTGGCTGCAGACCATGTGCCTCCTGATACTGCCATGATACTGCAGGCCTGACTTTGGCCTCTCCCCCAACACATACACACATAGACACACACAAGATGGTTGATTTGACCCAACAGTCAAACAACCAAGTGAGATACAAATCTGGTCTCTCACACCAGATCAAGGGTGGGTGGAAGGATACTGTGATTAGGCATACTAGTGTGAAACCTTGTGATTGCAGAGCAGTTGAAGGAGGCTCAGGGAGTATAATTCATTCCTTCAGTGTCTTTGTCAATTAGGATTTAAAGGGCTGGATGGAAGACTTGGGGAACTACAAGCCTTTCAGCCTGACCTCAGTGCTGGGCAAGGTCATAGGGCAGATCATCTGGAGTCCCATCAAGCAAAATATACAGGACAACCAGTTTATTTGGCACAGACAGCATGGATTTATGAAAGGCAAGTCCTGATTGACCAACCTGTTCTCTTTCTATGACAAAGTGACCTGCTTAGTAGATGAGGAAAAGAGTGTTGGTGAAGGAAGCTACATCCAGTTGGCAGCAGGTCACAAGAAGCATTCCCCAGGGTTCAGTATTGGGGCCAGTTCTGTTTAATATCTTTATCAATGATCTGGATCACGGAACTGAGGGCAACGTCAGTCAGCTGGCAGATGACGTGAAGCTGGACAGGAATATTGATCTTCTGGAGTGTAGAAAGGGTCTGAAGAGGGATCTGGAGAAATTGGATGAATGGGTCAAGGCCATTTGGATGACATTCAATAAGGCAAACTGCCAGGTGCTGCACAACAACTAGATGCAATGTTACAGGCTCAGGATAAATTGGCTGGAAAGCTGCTCAGCGGTTCAGATAGCTGCTAGGGGTTCAGATAGCTGTCTGAACATAAGATGTCAGTGTGCCAGGTAGCCAAGAAGGCCAATGGAATCCTGGTTTGTATCAGAAAAATTGTGGCTAGCAGGATCAGGGCAGTGACTATCTCCCTGTACTTGTCACTTGTGAGGTTACACCTCATATACTGTGTCAGAAAGACATGGGGGTGCTGAAGAGAGTCAAAAGGGCAACAAATCTGAGGAAGAAGCTGGAGCACAAGTCTTATGAGGAGCAGCTGAGGGGGCTGGGGTTGTTTAGTCTGGACAAAAGGATGCTCAGGGGGGACCTTATTACTCTCAACAACAGAAGGAGGTAGTGGTAAGGTGGGTATTGGTCTCTTCTCCTGAGTAATAAGCAATAGAACAAGAGGAAAGGGTCTCAAGTTGCACCAGAGGAGTTTTATATTGATTATTAGGAAAAATTTCTTCGCTCAAAGTGTGGTTAGGCATTGGAACAGGCTTCCCAGGGAAGTAGTGGAGTACTATTTCGGGAACTGTTTAAAAAATGTGTGTATATCATGCAAGGACAGGGTTTAGTGGTGAGGTTGACAGTGTTAGGTTAAGGGTTTGACTTGATGATCTTAAGAAAATTTTCTAACCTAAATATTCTAATTTAAACTGTCCAAGCACAGTAACTCTCCCCTTTTGATTGAGATGATAAATCAGTTGTATGGAAGTATGTGGAGAAGACTGGGCATACCTTTGGGAGCTGGCTATGAAGCAGGGAATTGTTTCCCACAGCTTTGTGAGACCAGATACCAAATTACTCACCTTTGTTATGTAGTCCTATTTGTTTACAGGCATCTTCCTTGAACTAAAGTCATAATTTTTTCTTGTTGGGGACTGTCCATGGAAGAGAAAAAGAAAATATCAAATGGTGTGTACTATTTGATGTAATAACACCCTTGGCTTCCCTTGCTAGTCAGGGGGAGGAGGAGAAAGAACACTCCCAGGTAGATTTGCTCAGGATCTAATCTCCATTGTCCTTTAAAAACAATATCCAAAATAACATCAGGATTGATTAGGCGTGGCAAGCTTCCAGATGTCCCAAAGGGATGGAGTGGGACCGTAGTATCATGAAACACAAATTCCACCTAGTTATCTATTAAAATGGGGGAAAAAATAAATCCCCTGGCAATGGATCTGTCTTAGATATGGTATCTGAAATATCTGAGATTCACAGGAAACCTTTTCATTACACACACAGTCACCTTATGGCTATTACATTCATTTTATTGTACTAAAAAGCCATCCAATGAAGACTACCTAATCCTAATCTGGGAAAATATCCAACATTTACTGCTTGAGGAATCATGACTCGAGTTCACTGATAAATGATGGAGGATAACACTTTGATGTGTAAAACCTTCTTTACCCCAGGTGGAAAATATTCCTTAGGAAATCAAGCTATTTTGGTGGGCTAAGTGCTTTAGTGCATCAGTGGTTTTACTGCCACCTCCAAACCCAGTAGCCTTGAAACAGTATTCATTATCCAGGGAGGCATGCTGAAATCATTCAGTTTATGTGTTGTTGGAGATGAGTATTATCTGCCATTCCACTCTCCCTTTAATAGTTTTATTTGGCCCATAAAGAAGCCAGGTGGTTGCTGATGCATGATGGCAGATTAGCAGCTAATAAATAAAGTATCCTCTCCCTTGGATGCGATCATCCTGAACATCATGACACTTTCCAAATGCATCGAGATAGAAGCTGCAACATGACATACTTGACTGATATGGCTCATGCTTCCTTAGCATATCCATTACTGCAGAATCCCAGGAACAACTTGCCCTTTCTTGTGAAAGACTATGATATTTTCACTGTCCTGACTCAGGGGCATTAGCATAGCCCCGCTGTCTGCCATGGGCTAGTGGCACAGTATCTGGAGAACATCTCTCTACCTTGTAAATTTCTCCATTACATGGATCTTACTATCATTACTGGGCTCACTGAGCAGGAAGTGGAAGAAATTCCTAACAATATTTTAGATATAATGAAAAACAGATTGGAGATCAATATGAAAAAGATACAAGGAGCCACTACAGAAATTATGCCAGAAACCCTGACACATGATGCTTGAAGTGGCCAAACAAACTATCTTACCTATGTCTGAACATGAAAAATAAAACTTAGTTCTAGAACTTTGTTGCAATTCTTGATTGATGGAGACAATTTCCCTCCATCTTACACAGATCTTGTGGCTGTTGTATCACACGTGCAAGAAAAAAGCCTGCTTCAAATTGGCGTGTAAAGTAAGATACGTGCAGGTATCCCCCCAAAATGTGAAGGCAGTGGAAAGAATCCAAAAAGGTTTATTTCAAAGGTGAGAATACTAAAAAACATATAAAGCAAACCTAGCAGTGCTGCAAAAAGCACTGGACCTCAGAAAGGCATGCCTCCTTATTCTTCTGAGTTTTATTATCTGTTCTCCCCCTTCTGTCCCCATGGGAGGTGAAAGCCTGTGCCATTTGCTGTTTCCTCATACATCTGAGAGCAAACTTCTGGAATGCAAGGGGAGAGAGAACAGCATTGTTTTGAAAAAGTGGCATGGAAGCCTTTCCTAAGTGAAAATAACTGACTGCTTGGTAGCAAAATCTTCCAGAAAAGAGTTATTTACTTCTACAGGGGAAAAGGAAAAAAATCAACTTTTGCCCATGCTAGACAGGCTGCCTCACATGCTGTGGCTTTAGGGCCCAGATTGGCTCATAAACCTTTTAAATTTTAATCCCTGCTATCTGATGATACTAGGCCCACTGAAGCCTTTGGCAATGAGTGAACGGAAGGCAGATCCCTCTTGGGTTGTAGTCTCAACACCTCTCTACACCTGCTCAAAATTAAACCCTTTTTTAAACACTACTTTTAGCTGCATATTGAACATTGACAGACGACATGGCAAGAGCTCGAAGGTGTTGCACTTCTTGTCAGACTACCTGCCCTGCAATGGTTTCCAGTGACACCAACTGTACGGATGGGGAAATGACTCTGGTGTAAAATGCTAAGCCAAATGTGCCAGTTTTGGTTGGGATTTATGGTTAATTTTCTTCATAGTAACTCATATGGTGCTATTTTTGATTTGTACTGAAAAGAATGTTGATGACACATGGATATTTTGGTTAGTGCTGAACAGTGCTTATAAGGTCAAGATCTTTTTTGCTTCTCACTCTGCCCTACCAGCAAATGGGCTGAGGGCTGAAGAAGAAACTGGGAAGGGATGTAGCCATGTCAGCTGAGATGATGGCACCCTGGGGATGACATTGACAAAATGGCAACTGATGCACAGGCACTGAGGACTGAATAATTAAAAAAAAAAGATGGAAGGAACAATGGAGGAATGACGTTGAGTTTGAGAAAAGGAAGGACATGAGGGGAAGGTTTTTTAGGTTTTGTCTTTGTTTCTCAGTATTCAAATCTATTTTACTTGGCAATAAGTTAAATTAACCTTTGTCAAGCTGAGTCTGTGCTGCTTGTGATGGTAATTGGCAAGTGATCTCTCTGTCTTGATCTCTACCCAGGAGCTTTTTCATCTCATTTTCTTCCCTTGTCCTGCTGAGAGGCAAGAGTGAGAGACAGGCTGAGCGGGCAGCTGGAAGCTGCCAAGTTCAGCACATCACAAATGCGTATTTAGTTATAACTATACGCACAGTGCATGGTTTTCTCCACACAAAATATTATATGTGCCCATTTGGGAACCATAACTCTATGAAGAAAAAGGTTTTGCTAGGCATTATCCAAGGTACTATTCAAAACTAAGTCCACAAAGCTAAGTACACTTGACTCCTATCAGTGACTGATGAATGTGTATTGTGAGAAAGACTCTGTGAGAGTATTAGTGAACTTAGAGGTGAACCTTACTATGGACAAGAACTCTGCATAATATGCCATATTCCATAAGGAAAGGCTTGTGTCATGCCGCAACAACCAGAGTTCCCAGCATTAGGAAGAACATAAGATAACTTCAACATTTTCTATAACTTTTGTCCTTCAGGCAATTCATTATCAGTTTTGAAAGTCAGTAAATGACAGCTGAACTTTTCTATAATCTAGTGTCACTTAGGGACATGATTTAGTGATGGACTTGGCAATGTAAGGCTTAGAGTTGGACTTAATAATCTTAAATCAATTATCTTTCCAACCTAAATTCTATGATTGTATTACATCTATTAGTGCAATCTTAAAACTAGGGTAACCTTAGATGTTCAAAAGTCCGAACTATTGGGTTACTCCCCTGGTTACTACCTGGTAGCATTGAGACAGCATTGAAACTTAGGCTTCATGTGAGAGTTAACAATGCAGATTCATGATACATTTTTTGAAATGGTAAAAAATGTGTATGTATCATTATTTCATCTCAAATTCATAGCACTTTATTTAAATTGTTTTTATTATTATGATTATTTAAATATTTGGGGCATTTTTCCTAAATAAATGCTTCTCAGATGAACAGAATTTCTGTTTCATGCTGTAGATTTTTCTCTTTTCACAATCCTTTCCCCTATCCCAAATATTTTAATAAAAGCTGAGTTCTTTATTTTCTTTCATGCATGAAAGGATTCATAGCTGATTTCTCATGGTCAACAGAGAATGAGTTGATTTACTCTCTAGAAGGGAGCTTGAGAATTTCTCAAATGAATCCTCTGTTCTTCAGGTTAATGTGGGAGAACAGAAGTGTACTTTCTAGCTGGTAAATGGGTGCATTGCCTGGAGATGTACTTCAGGCTGCAGCAATAAAAGGGGAGGGCTTTCATCCTTTATTCATTATTTATGGCCATTTGTTTGCTGGCAACACTGTGATTTGCCATAAACAGAGCTGCTGATTAGATAACCTGAAATGCCTAGACCTCTGTGTCAGTGCCTTGAGCTAAGAAGGCCGCTGAAAGAAGAGAAAGTGAGTGAAATGCAAGACATTTCAAAAGCAAACAAACCCAGGATATAATGATGAAATGAAAGGATCAATGTCTTAAAATAGGTATTACATTAAATAATTATGAACAATTTATAAATAGTTTTTCTTACAGTATTACTTTCCTATCAATAGTGTTCTTATAAATACTTTGATATCTTTTCTCCACAAAGCCAGTCTAAGAAATGCAAGGAAATCTTTTAAAGTTCATCTTGTCTTATATGCTGTTTCTTTTTGTGGTTCCCCGATTCAAAAAATGTTCCTTTTATACTATTACATAAATGCATTATGAATTCTATTTTGTTATGCTGTTTGTCTCCACATTGCTTCTGAACCTGCACCACATTAGTTAAGAAAAACAAAAGCAACACGTTTAAAAGGTTTTCAAACTGGTACTTAGATTTTTAATGAAAAGGAATTTCACTTAAAAACATGTTGTTAACAGATAAGATAGGATGTGTTGTGTTCTATATCAGAAAGAACAACAGAAATTCTCCAGGAAACTACACTGTTTCAGTCATGCCAATTTGCTTTATTTTGAATATAGATTTGAAGAGTAACAATATGGCTCAAATTCCAGCAAAATCTGAATCACACATTACAGATTGAATTTTCATACTTCATTTCAAACTTTAGTGTCTCAAAATCCTTCTCAGCTGCCTTTAAAATGTTTAATTAGAGCCGTTTTCAGCATAACATGTAATTCAAGTGTTGGTAATAGTTAAGAATTATGTTTGAATTAATGAGTGATAGTATTCTGAGTTGTTTCACTTCTCTTAAAATTCCATGTGAAGCCTATTCCATGTGGGTTTGTTTGAGAAAAAAAAATCAAAAACCATTTAGTTTTTCTGTTTTTCAATTGATGCACACCACATGGCATGTTTACTTCCCATGCAGAAAGATTTCTAATGTCTCGAAATTGAGTTGCATTGTCCTAAAGTTTCACATCACATTTCTTTTCATATGATGCAAAATTTTCCATTTAATTCTAGAGTTCTGTTTTAAAAACTACTTCGAGATTTAAAATGAAAGATTTTAGAGAATATATGTTCATCTTTCTGTATTCTTGTGTTGCTGATTCATATTTGCTGACATGTAATGTTATAGGCTAATTATTCCTCAAGCAATTGCCATTTTAAGTTTCACAGTTCTTGTAATTTAGAACTCATTCAGACTTCTTTAACTCATTATCACTTTCCTCTTTTCATGCCGTATATTTAAATATAATGAGTAGTGTTACTATAACACTTTATTTATATATTTTTTCCCTTTGCATTCTTATTTTGCCCTGCTCTTAATTATCTTAATTAAGGGTATGAAAGAAGAAAAAACATTTTCTGGTATATTGAAAATTTGAAAGTTAAAGCAAAAATACTGCTGAGGAAAAAAGAAGAGTTGATTTCCTTATTTGCAAATAGATCAGGGTGGGCTTTTTCCTTCCTTTCCTTCCTGCCTTCCTTCCCTGCTTTTCTTCCCGCTCTCCCTCCCTCCGTCTTTCCCTTTTTTCACTTTCTTTTCCTTTCTCATTTCCTTTCTCTTTTTCTTTTCTTTTTCCTTTCTCCTTTCCTTTATATTCTCTTTTGAAAAGCTCACCATAGCAGAAGAAAGATTTTACAACTCCTTGGACCTTTGATAAATGTGGCCTGTGTACATAAATAATACAGGCAAATATAATAAAATATTAAAATAATAAATGTAAGACAAATATTCTGATAAATTGAAAGATACTGCTTGTATAATGAAAAATTATGGCTTAGTCTATAAATAAAAGTAGCTTGTTTGTCTCAGCTGTTTTCTTTTTGGAAACAAGCCTTTATGATGGTGGCACATTACATAAATCTTATATATTTTAGCACAATTGTCTTCTAAATACTGAATTGTTCTGTGAGGGAATGTTGGTAATTTTAAAAATGGAGTAACTGAAAAGTTCCTAAAATTCCATATTTCTTCCAAAATACATATTTTTTTCCAAAATACAGTGGTGAATGAGGAGAAAAAATCATGTTTGCAGAGAGATTCTTCCACTTTTGCATTTAGGTTTTCCTAGTGAAAGAAAAATGTGTACTATTGTCTCAGTTTAAAAAAAAAAACAAAACAACAAACTAACACAAACCTTAAGACCTAACAAAAAAAGAAAACAAAAAACCAAACCAAACAAACCAAAACAAAAAAACCCCAACAAGATGTCTGCCAAGGAAAGTGAGGAATCTTCCTGGACTAGAAAGAGAACCTCTCTCCCTCTTCGAGCCACCACAACCTTTGAAATTAAGAGGCCTCAGGCAAAAAATGTAGAAAAGAGGATAAAAGTTCCTTACTACAAATATAGAGAACAAAAAAGAAATAGAACAAGCAACAATACTGTAACTAAAGCTTTCAAATGCTTAAGACCCACTCACTTTGTGTTTCCGTGCAATAACATCCACAAACAGCAGGGGTACTGTTGGCCCTGGGGGGGCGGAGGCTGCAGTGATTACTGATCATCGGCAGGGGGGGCTATTGGGCTCTGGCGGCAGCAGTTCCAACGTGTCTGCAGGACCCCCATGCAGGCGGGGGTCGGTCTGATGTGAACTTGGAGCTCCTCCCAGGTGATGCCAGCACAGGCAGAAAAACAAAAAAGGGAAATGGGGGAAAGAGGTAGTTCTCCTGTCAGAGGTGCCCACGTACTTCAGCACAGGCAGCTGCCAAGGTCTGAGTCAACAGGGGGAAGAGCTGGCACCCTCCTGTCAGCAGCAAGCACAGGTGGGGATGTTGTTAGGACACCCTACTTCCCTGCTGAGCCAGGTAAAGCCAATTCAAAGTGAGACAGCACATGTAGTCGCCCCGGCAGTCCTGATCCCCGAACAAAAGAGGAAAAACACTCCCTAGAGGAAAAAAACAAATAGAACTAGCCAGCCCTTTCACTGGTGTCTCAGCCAAAGTTATCTGTGGAAAGAACTGGACTTCCCTCACTGTCTCAGGGCATAGGCAAAAGAAACAAAGGAAGATCCTGCCTTTGCAGAGAAAGCCATTAGCTTTTCAGTAGAAAAGCCATTAGAGTCTGAGCTAGTATAAACAATGAACCCCTGATGTTTGCTTATCTCTCCCTAGCAGAGACTTGTCTTCCCTCATGCCTGGCTATGTATAGGTGTGAAAACTTTACCCAAAAGTTTGAAACAATAACAACTACAGATAAAGCCAAGATGGAGTAAGCTGCCATTTACTGCATATTCAGAATAGACTGCCCTCTCCATCAGAACAGGACCCAATTATTAACTTCCTTCATCTCTTCCACAGAGTTTCAGCACAACTTTCATTGATTCAGTTTTCGAACTCTCTTAAGTATTTTTAGTAACATCGTGCTTTGTCGTTACATATGTCTGCATTCGCTTACACTGTTCACTAGGTAGGTTCCCTCTGATCACCTTAAATTATTATTTTCCAGTACTGTTTACACGTTTTCATCTTTTGCATACAACTTGTAACAATGCAAAAAAAAAAAAGTCATGAGAAAGGAGAAAGAAGAATAATTGAAGGGAATAAGTGTGTTCCAACACTTCAATGAAGTTCAGCAAGGAGAAATGCAAAGTCCTGCACGTAGAGAAGAATAACGTAATGTACCATTATATCTTAGGGGCCATGCATCTGGAAAGCAATTTGGCAGAAAAGGGTATGGTGGTCCTGGTGGACACAAATTTGAACCTGAGAAAACAGTGTGGCTTTGCCACAAGGAAGGATTACAGTATCCTCAGCTACATTAGGCAAAGTACTGCCTGTGATTCGAGGTTCTGTGTTCCTTTTTTTTTTTTTTTTAAATTCAGCAGTGGTGAGGTCACACTTTGTGTATTGTGTCCTATTCTGGGATCCTCAGCTCAAAAGAGGCATGGATACACTGGAAAGAGATCAACAAAGGGTGACAAGGATGATTTAGGGACTGAAGAACCTCACATATGAGGAAAGATTGAGAGCTTGGACTGTTTGGCCTAGTGAACTGAAGGCTCAGGGGGTGTCTTATGAATGTATAGAAATACCTGAAGGAAGCGTACAGAGAAGACATGTCCAGGCTCTTTTCAGTAGTTCCCAATGATATGATCACAGGCAATGGGCACAAGATAAAGCACAGGAGGTTCCATCTGAACATCAGGAAACACTTTTTTACTGTGAGGATCCTGGACACTGGCTCAGGTTGCTCCAAGAAACTGTAGTCTACATCTGTGGAAATATTCAAAACCCATATGGACATGGTCCTGGGCAACTGACTCTAGGTGGCCCTACTTGAGCAGGATGGCTTGGACCAGATAATCTCCAGAGGTCCCTTCCAACTTCAACCATTGTGCGATACTGTGAAAAAAACTAGTGTGTAAAATGATGTAAAAGATAATGGTTATAATCTATAACCAAATCCAGGAAAGCGTATGTGAAAGTGTTCCTTCAGGGAATTATTCTCACCCTACCAACAGAAAGGTTTTGGGAGTTGAAGTGCCGGGACTGAGAACAAAGGAGTGGTTGATGGCTCTAGATTCCAACTGAATGGTGGGGCAGAGGTGAGAAAACAGACTCAAAACACTTGGGAGGGGGAGAGGTTTTTCCTATATGCTGGCTTCACTTCATTTTGGGCAGCTGCTGAGAGAGAGCCACTGTTCAGTAAGCTGGTGAGAGCTCCCTCTGGCTTGGCTCTTCGCCTTCCCCTATCCATCTCTGGGCACCCTGAGCTTCAGAGAGAGAGAGAGGAGAGAAGGGTCACAGATGCTTTGGGACACACTACAGACCTTTTTCCTGTGGACCAACTTCGACTGCAAGGAGATATCTGGGAATTATCACCACTCCTCAACTCTCAGTGTTTCCTTCTTTTGAACAAAAGACAAAGAGAGAGAGAGAGAGAGTCTGCTCTTCCCCCATGGGAAAGGCTCCATCCTGCACCACATGAGTCATATACCCCCTTGTCTCTGCCTTTCTGGGAAAAGACTGAAAATTCACCTCACAGCCGGATGAGGTGTGACACTGCCACTGTCCATAAATATGATTGCACCAGGAGGAACCTACAGTTTTGGGGGGGGTTGTTTGTTTTGGTGCTGGGGGAGTAGTTTGCTCTGGTCTGTTTATAGTTATATATATATATAAATTGAGAACAGTTATCCTTCTTATATACATTTTCTAATTAAAAGTTTGGGTTTTTTAAAAAATTTAATAAGGGATGACATGGTTATTGAGGAGGAATCCTCTGCTCTGGTTTTGGTAAACATTTTGGTTTCCCTCAAACTAAGACAGTAAAATCCTAAATAGTCAACTTTTCTATAAATTTAAGTTACCCGTGAGAAGCACAGAATACTTTAACACAGTAATGTAAGAATCCAATAAGGACATTTTTACAGGAAGGAGAAATCATACAGATGTATACTTCCAGCATTATGGTAAAAAATGAATTTAAGGGAAAAAGGAACCCTTACCTATGCTAAAATCTTCAGAAATGAGAAGTGATTAGGAATGCGGTTGTGACCAAGGTTCAAAGTTTAACCCATTCACACAGGCTGTGATGATACAAGAGTGAAACCATTAATACAAGACATATTTTCAGTACAAACTGTACCATACTTTTCTTTCTGTAATAGAAAAAAATATTGGCATACATTTGGGTAAGAGGCTATTCACTACTCAGTAACGTTTTGAAAACCAAAGTGTAGCGAACATATGACTGCTTAAGAGAAACCACAGAAGATGTGTATAGAATCTCTGTGTATAGAATGATGTTCAGAGCCTAATAAATACCCTGACCTATAAAGACAGTGGGAACCTTGATGTTGACTTAATACAAGTCATTGGTAAAGAGCAAGATCATTAAGCTGCAACAGCAACAAAGACTAATATAAATGCAGGCTATCCTTTACTCCCAATTCTATACTGTTCTTCACCTCAAGAGACCCACTATATTCTTATAGAAATACATGAGACAATAACAATGAATTACAGTACGGGAAACTTTGCAATCTTGTCCTTATAGATAGCTAAGAAAAACAACCTGATTAATCAAATTCATATGTTATGACATTTCAGACTATTTTCCAGATCATAACTATACAGAAATTCTAGTCTTAAGAGAAAAACAAAGGGAACCAGAAAGGAAATAAAACCACATTTTTAATGCTGTTGTTAAAAATAAAAAAAAATTCTATTTTAAAAAAAGGGATTGCAGTAGAAAAGCAGATAAATCTCATGCAGCCTTGAATGTGAGGTACCATATGTTGTACCATGCACTTCAGAGCTATTTCAGAGATAAAAGAATGATTTGTTTAGCTCCATGTCATTGCTTTTCAAGGCAATTTTTGAAAGAAGATCTTAAAATTTTATTCTGGTATATAGAAACAAGTAATCTCATTTGTACTGAAAAGACATTATAGGAATAATTTCCTATATATTCAAAAGTGATATGGGGCACACCTACGTATGCACAAGTTTTTCAAAAAA
>VWZD01010248.1:891-96387 GCA_013396695.1 Sakesphorus luctuosus
TGCCAGATGTGTCCAACCCTGCAGAGGTGACCCCTGGGGCAACAATAGCTGCCAGAGCAGAGCAGAGCACACCAGGTAACACTCTCTACTCTCACTCACTGGTCTCATTAGTGCCCCTGATAGTCTTTCCCAGACTTGAAAGCACTGCAGGGAGTCTCCCAGTCCTGGTTCACTCCAGTCAAGCCATTCCTGGCACCCAAGACCATGGGGGCGGATGCCAGCAAAGCACAGTGGAGAGCTGGAAAATGGTTGGGGTGGTAGGAGCACAGGGGCTTGATTCCAGGAACTCTGTAGCCCTTGCCGGTGTTGGAAATTGTCCAAGGACAGATACCCTCTCACTACAACCAAGAGAATTGTACAAGAGGAATCATTCTGCTTTGCCCCTCCAGTTCCTGCATGGGTACTACCAGAGCAATTTTCTCAGACACATTCTATGCTTTGGGATATGCCTGGAAAAAGGAAGCTGCTCCCTTAAATATTTTGCAATGCAAGATCGGTCACTGTAGCCATCGGGCTTCTGACCTCAGAGCAGATGGTAGTGTGAAACAGCAAAGGAGTGATGGTGATTTCAGCTGAATGAAAGACCACCACGGCATATGACAGAAGTCATAGGACAGGGACTCCTTGAAGATGGGCTATTTGGGGCTGCACGGCCTGTGCTGATCCTGCTTGGAGACTTTTTCTTTGGTGCCAAAAACTTACATGTACCTGTAGCTCCATCTCCCACCACAGACACCATATTCCACAGGTCATGCTTGCCCACCAAACCCATCCCTGGCCTTGTAGCACTCTGTAGGCTGCCTGTTGCAGTATCCAACCTGGAGACAGCAGAGTGCTGGGCTGGTGGGAATTTGATCCTGTGTCTTGTGCCCTGTGCCAGGTGCCAGCCTGCGTCTCTCGGGTGGGAGAAACAGCTGTGAGGGCCGCGTGGAGCTGTACGATGGCAGCACGTGGGGGACAGTGTGTGATGACCAGTGGGACCTGCAGGATGCTCAGGTGGTGTGTCGGCAGCTGGGCTGTGGGGAAGCCGTGACTGCCCCTGGCAGAGCTCGCTTCGGCACCGGCTTCGGGCGCATCTTCCTGGATGATGTGCAGTGCCGTGGGGATGAGCCCTCCCTCCAGATGTGCAGGCACAACGGCTGGGGTGTGCACAACTGCAGACATGTGGAGGATGCTGGTGTCATCTGTGCAGGTGTGTGGGCTAGCAGGGAGCACTGACTTTTACTCATGTCATCCTCAGTGGGTTCCAGATCTGCCTGGTAGTGAGCAGCCATGCTGATCCACCTCAGCAGAACCAGGGCACAGAGTCAGGGCTGGTGTCTTCTGCTGCCTGGGATTGAAGTCCGTGTCATGCAAAAGCCCCATTTTTTTAGACAGAGTGCACAGCAGGCTCTCCATATTTCCTGGTGGTCTGACAAAGAGCAGGATTGTGGGGTCCTTGTGTTGGGAGGATGGGGCAAGACTAGAGATATGTCAGGCTGGTGTCTGGAAAGAATGATAGCAGGACAGAGGTCCAAACTCTTTTGTATCATTAGTCCTCCAGCTCTGCTTGCCCTGTCCATTGCCATGTCCATTGTAATTGCTATAATGACCTCCCTCACAGAGACGGCCACTCCACTGGAGATCACCACCACAGTGCCATCCAGTGCCATATCAAATGTGTTTGCTCCAGTAGAGGTGTCCTCCACAGTGGCAACAGCTGCCAGAGCACAGCAAAGCACACCAGGTAAGACTGTCCACTCTCACTCACTGGTGTCCTTAGAGTACTTGATATTCTTTCCCAGATCTGATTGCACCACAGGGAGTCACCCAGCCATGAGCTGCTCCAGTTAGGGTATTTATGGCACCACAGGTTATAGGGAGGATACAGACAGAACTTGGAGAAGGTCTGGCAAATGGGGGGGCTTAGGATTGAGGGCAGGAAGTCTGTAGCCAGCTGGTGAAGGAAAGTGTCTATAGAGGGATTTCCTCTCAGTGCAACCAGTGGCATGGCTCTCAGGGATCATTTTGCCTTCTCTGCTTTGGTTCCTGCATGGGTAGTACCAGAGGTGTTTCGTGGACATGCTCTGGGATTGAGGATGTGTCTGGCGAAAAGAAGGTTGCTTCATCAAATACAGGATAGGTCCCCATGGACATGGGATTAATGCCAAGGGAAGAGATAGACGAGTGAAACAGCTAAGTCACAATGGTCATTTCAGCTGAATGAATTATTTCCATAGTATATCATAGGAGTCATAGGACAGGGGCTCCTTGGAAAGGGAATAATTTGGGTGCCTGACATGTGCTGACCTTGCCTAGAGCTATATTCATTGGCACCAATTTCTTCTATCTGTACCTCCCTCCCTCACCACAGACAGACCATATTCCATGAGTAATTCCTGCCCGCCAGACCCACCCCTGGCCTTGTAACAACGAGGCAGGCTGCCTGTTGCAGGATCCCGTCTGGGGACATTGGGGTGCTGGGCTGGGGTGTGACTTTTAGCCTCCAACTTGTGCCCTGTACCAGGTGCCAGCCTGCGACTGTCAGGAGGGAGAAACAGCTGCGAGGGTCGCGTGGAGGTGTATGATGGCAGCACATGGGGGACGGTGTGTGATGACCAGTGGGACCTGCAGGATGCCAAGGTGGTGTGTCGGCAGCTGGGCTGTGGGGAGCCCATGGCTGCCCCTGGCAGAGCTCGCTTTGGTGTCGGCTCCGGGCGCATCTTCCTGGACGACGTGCAGTGCCGTGGGGATGAGCCCTTCCTCCAGATGTGCAGGCACAGGGGCTGGGGTGTGCACAACTGCGGGCACGTGGAGGATGCCGGTGTCATCTGTGCAGGTGTGAAAAGTGCAGGCAACTGGGTCTTCTGTGAAGCTCATGGCCTGACCCTGTGTGTCCCCATCCCCTCCTCCCTGTGATCCCCTCCCTGATAACCTGTGCCTCAAGGTGGGGCCATGTCTGTGCCCCAGCACCTTTCCCATGATCAACACATCTCATTTTTACCCCTTCTTCCTTCACGCCCACAGCTCCCGTGGTCACCACAACACCTCCATCAGGTAACACTCTTCTGTGGCTCTTCTCGCCTTTTTAACTTGTGGACTGTCTCCCTTTTGCATTTCTTTAAAGTTTTTTTTTTTATCTCTGTGACAATATCACTTTAAACTTGTGTGATCATTCCTAGACAGTCTTTGATGTCCCCTTGCATTTGTGATGCTTAGTTTGCAGTTATGCTGGTTGGCTGTGTCAAGCCATTTCCTTGCTGGGCTCCTTGGCTCCTTTGAGGCCTAGGAAATATTGTCTAAAATTCTAATTTCTGTCTGCATCCATCAGCATTGGGAGAATGGTGTTCAAGTATGGCGATGTGTAATCTTAGGCACTTCCGTTTGCTAGAGCTGTTGTAGTCTTTTTTATATTTTTGCCTTAGAAAGAAAATTTTATATTTAGAGCTTGACCACTAACAGTTGAAAATAGTATGAAAGTATGAATTTTGCTAGAGCTTGCCCAGCTGATCAGAGGAAGAGTCAGTGTCTGGGTACAGCTGATGCTCCCAAGCTTGGAATAGCCTTTGAATCCCAAAATCCTGAGGCAGGGAGGCGCAAATTATGCTGGTGGGTGTTCCTGTGCGGGACTACAAAATGGGTTGTGAGCTTTACATGTCACTTCTTGTAGGATTTAAGTTCAGAGCTTGTATTCATCTCCCTACAGAAAAACTTCAAGGATTATCTGTATGTTTAACAAGAATTATGCCATTCATGCTGGCAGGAACAAAAAAGCTTTTTGCAGCTGTGTTTGTAGGAGAAATAAGTTATATTTAAGATTTTCCCAACAGCCTGGGTGTCTTATTTCAGTCTGAGTCTATAAAATTACAGTTTCCTAGAAGACTTGCAAGTTATTTACCCTCCAAAGTCTTTAGAAGTAACAGAGTGACTGAGGGGAGGGTGTTTGTTGAAGAAAGTAGTTCCATCTAGACTACCATGACACCTCCCAGAATCAAACCTCAACTACAAAAAGGAGAAGAAACCAGAGCAAAAAGCATTAAGGTGTCTCCAGCCCAGCCTGAAGAGGGTAGTCTGACACCACAGATGTGTCAAGGAATTCCAAATCCAACATGAAAGTAAAGCTAAAGTAAAAAACAAATATTTGTTTTGATTTGGCTCATACAGAACGTCACTCACAGTCAGCAGGGGACCTCCTTTTCCACAGCTGTGGATGAGACATGTACAGCTCAAGTGCACTCTTGCAGATGTTACTGTAAGTAAATTCTCTTCCATTTCTTTCTGCAGCACCGTATTTTTGTGGTGGCTCAATCTCAGATTCCTCTGGGATGCTGCAGAGTCCATACTACCCTGGAAGTTATCCAAACAACGCTGACTGCGAGTGGCAAATACAAGTAGAGAGTAATTTCCGTGTTACACTCACATTTAGAGATATTGAGTAAGTAAAACATTCATTCTCTGGGCAAACAACAAAGTCAGAACTTACTTGAGAAGTTTGAAAACTTATCAGAAACAGGCAAGATTTCCAATTTTAAAGATACTTTCAATAACATCTGGCAGTTGGAAGACCAGATCAAAATCTGGTTTACTGTGGTATTTTTTGCTCACAGTTTTCTGCTACAGCCACATACTAACCAAGTAAAACCTCTGCTGTGAAAACTTCAAATGCTGAAAGACTTTATCACATGTTAGGCAGTGAAGTCAGAGTTTCTGAAATGGATTTGACCAGGTGCTGATGTTTGTTCACCAGGATGCAAAGCAGCACATGCCAGAATGACTACATTGAAATCTATGATGGGCCTCAACATTCTTCCCCTCTTCTTGGAAGACTTTGTTCTGGTTCCTTTCCCACATATGTGTCCTCATCCAACATGATGACTGTTCGCTTTCATAGCGACTCTAGATACTCCTACAGAGGGTTTCAGGCTCACTACTCCTCCATCCCAGCAGATCACAACACCAGTAAGTCCTCAGTTGGTGTTTCTGAACAGACAAACTTAGTTATTGCTTTTGTTTGCAAAAAAAAAAATATTCGTGTAAGTTTAAAGATATTTATGGAAAGTCAATGATGTGTGTGGAATACAATGGGCTGGGGTGTGAACTGCCTGATCCCTAAATTAAGAAAACAACATTTGGTTAAATTGTAACATTTAACTAATTCCTGCAGTCACTAATATGTCATTTCTTCTTCTTCTGCCAGCCCTTCTGTGTTTGCCAGACTACATGCATGCAGTGGTGAGCAGAGACTACCTCCAGTCTCAAGGCTACTCAGCCCAGATGGTCACCCTGAATGACAATCGCTGCAAACCAACAGTCACGTCACAGGAGGTTGTGTTCAACATTCCCTACCATGGCTGTGGGACAATACGAGAGGTACATTCACCACCGGCGGCTCTGAATTGCAGGGCACACTGGGAGAAGAGTCATGGAAGGACCACTGTTGTCAACAGGACCGGGGGGGTTTTAGTGCTTCAGCTTTCTAAGGCTTAGGGAATATTTGTGCTTAACAGGAAAGAGTTTCCGAGGGGAAGGCATGGGGGAAAGTGTGGGAGAAAGCTACATGAATTCTCTGTGGTTTAAAGTGGATGTAGTCCTGTGAGTGCCATGCAGGGTTTGTACAGATGTTTGATGTGGTGGCTCTGCCTTGGATTTAACAGAGTTTTTCTCCACTGAATCCTGTTTAATTACACACAATTTGGAATGTGTGAGCAGAAAAGCCCAGCATCAAGCTCCTTGGTTTAAAGTGCTTAAGATGAACCCACATTTTTAAAATGCATATTTCAGATTATCATAACTTATAACTTACATGGAATGTGCCAAAAATGCAATTCTTTGCTTTAATTGCACATTAAACAGGAGAACAACGATACAATTAACTATTCCAACACAATCAAAATCACATCTTCTGGACACATAATCAAGAGGAAAAAGAATATCAACTTACATATCAGTTGCAAAATGCTGCAGAAGACATGGAAGCAAGTAATGTATGCTGCTGAGGACACCATAGACGTGAATGAATACCAGTTTGGAAGATACGACATGAACATCACCTTTTATGATTCCTCAGCGTTCTCGCAGCAAGTGCGCAGCTCTCCGTACTTCATCGACTTGAACCAAAATTTGTACCTGCAAGCTTGTCTTCACAGCTCAGATCCAAATCTGAAGGTGTTTGTGGATACGTGTGTGGCATCACCTGATCCACGTGATTTTAACACCCTGGCCTATGACATAGTCAGGAATGGGTAAGAGCTTCCTTCAAGTTGTTAGAACTGGATCTGTGACCTGCATCTATTTAAAAGAATAGCACCAGTCTGAGTTGGGTTAGAACTCGTTATCAACAGACTATTAAAACAGGTCTTTGATTTTTTTTTTTTATTTTAACAGTATGAGCCTGGAAATAAGAAATTGCACTTAGACCTTATTAACATTTCATTTCAATTACTTTATATTTGTCCTATAAACAAAATTCAAAGTGTTGGGAATGACATAAATGACATTAACATTTCATTTCAATTACTTGATATTTGTCCTATAAGCAAAATTCATAGTATTGGGAGTGACATAAATGACATAATGAAAACTGGCAGCAGGAACCTGTAATCCTAGGAGTTAAATATTTTAGTAAAGCCAGGCCAAGCATTAGACTAACTTTTTTATGCCCTGTATAGCACAGATATTAGTGAGAGTCTGTTCTTCTCTCTTGTCATAGTGCCCTTCTCTAGGGAGAAAAAAAAAAAAAGAAAAAAAAAGAGTTGTCAATGCTCTAGCTGTTTCATAGAACTTAAATGATTCTATTGTGAAAGTCTATATGTTACGAATGTTGTATTTTTCCCCACTGTTCTTAGCACCTGACTATGATGTAATTTAGCTTTAATCTATCCTATTTCTGCAGGAATGTGCATGTGTACATCCATGAGGACTGAGTTTTCCCTTCCTTTCCAGGTGCCCCAGAGATTCTTCCTATGCCACGTTCTACTCCCCCTACAACCACTTTGCTCGGTTCAAATTCAATGCCTTTGAGTTCATGAGCCGCCACCCCTCAGTGTACCTGAGGTGTGAGCTGGTGGTCTGCAGGCTCGGGGACTATTCCTCGCGCTGCTACCGTGGCTGCTCCAGCAGGTCCAAGAGAGACACCAGCTCTGCCGAGGAAAGAGTGGACGTGGTTGTTGGACCAATTCAGCTCCGAGAAGGGCCTGCTCAGAGTGGGAATGCTACTACAGCCAAATAAATTTCTCTCATATTTGCTCTAAAATGACTTCAGGCTTCAAGAAGAGCCATAGCTCTGCATTTCTGACATCTGTCACTGAAATCTGCTCTTGATAACTTTGCCATAAAAAGGAAAGGATCAGCTCCTTGCAAGCCTCTTTTTTTCAGCTGCATATTTAAAATGTACCACTGCTGTGGTTCTCCAAAGGGAGAGATTGCCTGTAAGCCATTTCAGTGCTATAACTCCCTGAATTGACCTAATTAGCTCCAGCCTGCTTATGTAATCTGATGGCACTTGGGGACATGGTTTAGTGGTGGACATGTCAGTACTAGTCTAACATTTGGACTCAATGTTCTTAAAGGTCTCCTCTAACCTTAATGATCCCATGATTCCGTGATTATCAGCTGGGATAAAACTCCCAGCCTTCCTGAGAACATTTCATTCCCTCAGTTGTCTTCTGCTTGTGAAGTTTACTGAGTTGTCATCCCTGCCAACACAAAGCCTGTCTGAATAGTTGAAAGCAAAGAATTCCCTTATTTTTGACTTCGATCTTGGAACCATCCCTTCAATACAGGAACAATTTGTGCCCTGATCTTTAATATGCTGAGATCAGATCCCATCAACCTTCACTGGTAGGGCTGGGCTCTTCTGTGCCTCCTCCCCAGGTGGTTCCACTGTTGCTGACAACTCACTCACACCGGTCTTTGGTGCTGTCACCATCCAGGCCCTTGGGTTTTTTGTTCTTGGTGGTTTTATTGCAAGACCAGCACCAAAGAAATTGCTTTCAAATGAGATAATGTCAGATCAAAGGTCAGCATCACACACTAAATGACTGCAGGGCAAACATCACATACCACAAGCTGCCAAAGTGCTTCACTGATGACTGTCACACATGTGCCATTTGTAGGAAGCCATCATATCTTTACAACAAATTCTAACCTGCTACAATGCTTTAAAATAGCTTTGTAATCCTAACTGCTCTTAAAGGATTAAGAAATAATTTCAATATTCATGCCACAGGTTGTTTAGTACAATCATGTCATCATTTTTCTCCTCTCTAGTTTTCTTATCACATCAATCTAAAACCATTTATCTAATGCCTCAAAATTTTTTGAGCTGGGCTGAAAATGTGAATGAGTTACTGATAAATATTTCAGGGTTTATTAAAAAGAAGGAAGATTTAATTTGAGAAGAATGAGTCATGTCTGGAAAGGAAATGTAAAAATTGGTCTTACTGAGGCAACTGGAATTGTGGCTATGAAATATTCTAATTATTTTGAGCACTGCTTTTAATGCTAAATTTCTTGCTGAAACAATAATGGGACTGTGCTTATTTATAAAATGCAGAGATTTCCAAGCTAAAAGTAATCTATTACATGAGCACTGTAATTTATAATCAAAGGAATGTTTACAAATTAATAAATCTATTTTGTCTTATAAATTAATGTCTCTGTGCTTAAAGTACAAAAAAGTGTTTTCCTGTGTTGAAGAGCATGGTCTGTTGGATTAAAAATTTCAAGTGATGGAGTATTTGACTTTCTGCCTATCAGTTGTGTTTTGAAACACTTCTGCGTGACGTCTTGAAGAGGTGTGAGGTACCTCTGTTTGTGTAAGTGTTGGACACACTTCTCTGTGTGCAGCTACAGCAAGGAATTTTAATGGAGTTAAACTGTAAAGGGTGGGTAAAAAAAGTGACTAAAATTCAGCAGAAAAAGAAAAAAAAAGTCCAATCTTCACAAGGAAGGCCTGGTTCCTCAGGGATGGTAGAAGCATTTGCAAAGCTAAGAAGCAACAGCACAGAAGTCATCGTGCCCTGAGAGCCCTGGAAAAACCTCCCCAAACATTTTAGTGTAAATACTGTTGCTCTTTTCTCTCCTGCCGTTCCTGTTATCTCCCCATGACACACACCTGCTGTTCCTGAGCCCCCTGTTATAGCCTTGGCCTCTCTCTGGCTCCACCCTGCAGCACCTGTTCCCGTGAATCCCACACCTGCATCCCACAGAGCTGCTCAGCCCCTGCTGCTATCTCCACCCTCATGCCAGCCACCCCTGTGGCGCCTCCTCCTCCTCCTNGCCACAAAATGATGGATATTCCCTTTGCACACTCAGCCCAACATCTTTCCAACAGGAATATCCCCACCCTGCCTGGGCAATCTCTTCTCATGCTTAACAAGACTTGCTATTGAAATTGGCACCACCACAGAAAAGGCTTCTCACAATGTCTGTCCTCAATTTTCACTACTGCTGACCAAGACGATCAGTTCTTGTCAGTTCTTGCCATGGGGGGCAATTTTCTCTACTTTCTCTTTAGGTGTATTTTTTAGTTGAAAATTGGTATTTTTTCCATTAAGTTTTCACATCTCTAGATTAGAATAAATCCATATTCAAAAGACATTGAGCTGTTAAAGATGTTTTTTCTGCAGTATTTAAGGCTGAATCACACAATGTGATCTAAAGGCTTTCAAATCAGTTGGAAGTCTTCCCACACATCCTAAATCAGCTAAAACCATACATTTCATCCAAGAGATCAATTCTTAGCCAGCAGACATTTCACCTCTCACCAAATGTCTTTTAAAAGTTGAAAGACATTTCCTATCTGCTTTCCAGAAGAAAAAGATATTGTTCCATTATTATTACTTTTGGTTGCTGATCACAAAATTCTTTCATTTTATCCCCTCCATGGTTGTATGCTTTGTGGTTGTGAGGAGTTTGGCTTCTCAGGACTTACCCAGCCTTTCAGAATGTCTTGTGTGTGTTCACAAATCAGACTGAAATATGCTGGAAATGCAAACAACCAAATCCCACATAAACATTTATCATTGGTGCATGAAAACATGAAAAGCAAGACTTGGAATTTTTGCCTTTCATGTCTTAGTTAAAAATACAGAGAATTAAAGCCAAAATGTAAACTGAAATTGTTTATTTGGCGTTTTGCTTTGGTTTTTCGCTTATTTTGCAGGGGATCAGTGTTATGCCAACCTCACAGTGAAGCCTGGTGCCTGCAAACACGAGGATGTCAAGAACCAGGAGCACATGGAGAAAACTTCCTTTGCTCTTTTTTAGTGAGGTTTCTGGGGAATTCTCAATGTTGTCACCTACTCTGCCCTTAGAGAAGACAACTAATTGTCACTTGCCAGCTTTTAACTTTGGGTTACCATCTGATTTTGGCATTACATTATTTGATTTCTTCCCTGTGTGCCTGTCATGACTGAAATGTGTAGTATGTACTTGTTCACTCAGTAACATTTACTCAACTAACCATCTCAGCACCAACTAAACATGTTTGTAGCATCGTGAGAAAATCCCTTACAAGTGTCAACCTGTGCTGGGAGAGAATAATGACTGAATTACACCAATGCCCTGGTTTTGGCTGGAATAGAGCTAATTTTCTTCCTAGTAGCTGGTACAGTGCTGGCTTTGACTCCATAGCAATTGCATTTCAAATACAAACATATTTTTTAGTAAATAATTGCACAGGGTCTGTTGGTTCCTGATATTATGCTGTTACCACTGTTACCAGGCCAGCAAAGGGGTTGAAGCAAAGCTCAGAAACAAAGTTCTTGTTTGCTTGTTTGTCTGCTGAATTTCCTGTGCTTTGCTGTCCTGTTTATGTTTCTATTCTAATTTGGGATTATGAAGCAGATAATTCAACTCTGCAGTCCTCCTTCCCAGGAACCCACTAGAAAAATATTTATAATTGGGTATAAATAAACATGGTTTTGTTTCTGCATCTCATAGATGGCAAGTAGATTAATCTTCCAGTTGTTAATAACAAATACATTGAGATTTTAAAAAGCTAATTAGGGTTTGCAGGGTGTGAGTAAGAACCACAATTTTTCCTGCTTTCATTACTTTCCCCCATCCTTTCCCATAAGTCCCCAGATTCAAGCACATTTTTTTCACACTTTCTGTTAGATGTCTTACAAGGAGAATATATTTTCCTTATGTATTTGCCGTTCTTTATTTTAGTAGCTTTATGTATCATGTATTTATTTATGTTACTATATAGTTGTGGATTTTTGTTTATAATTATTGTTTTATTTATTATTTATTAACCTGAAACACATTGCCCAGAGACGTTGTGGCTGCCCCATCCCTGGAAGTATCCAGGGCCAGGTTGGACAGGGCTTGGAGCAACCTGGGCTGGTGGGAGGTGTCCCTGCCCATGGCAGGGGGTGGAATGAGATGATCTTGAAAGTCCTTTCCAACCCAAACCATTCTAGCATTTTATTTTCATGGCGGTTTTAAGTTTATTTTTTATTTGTTTGGCAGTTTTTATCTAAATGGGGAAAACTAAGGAGATATTAAAGTTCTCATAGCATTTGTGTACCTTAGATTTTCTCTCTCAGCATCATGGCAAAAATGGTCTATTTTAAAGATATCCCTCCTGGCTGAGGAAACTCATCAGTGCTGCATCACTGGGAGTGCGATTTGTTTTCATTTCCTAGAATAACACTTGGATCACCTCTTTTGCCCTGAACCATCTGGTACCCATCCAAGCAGATTTTTTCCTTCTTTCTGAAATAAGTGGATTAGTCACGGGGTGTAATGTAGAAATTAATTGTATTGCTGCTGTTCTAGAGAGTCGTGTCTGAATGACTGCAATCTTCCTCCTTGTATTATTTTTCTCAGTTTCTGAGTTCTCTCTTTCCTCCTAGAGATCAGATGTTGAGGTGTTTCTGAAGTATTTGGCATTAGTTACTACTGCTAAATCTGGATTCAAGCAGGGCTCTGTTACATGAGATATAATGAAAATTGAATTATGTCTGTGTGAGGGCTCCATCCTCCCAGGAAAGGGTTGTCAGGGAGCATGACCTAATCTTAATATGACTGCCTGGAAGGAGGTTCTAACCAGGTTGGTGTTGATCTCTTCTAGGCAACAAGAAACAGGACAAGAGGAAGAAGCCTAAAGTTGTGCCAGGGGAGTTTTAGGTTGGATATTAGGAAATATTTATTTATAGAAAGGGTGATCAATCTAGAATAGGCTGCCCAGAGCAGTGGTGGAGTTCCCATTCCTGGAAGGGTTTAAAAGATATGTGGATGTGGCACTTGGGGACATGGGTTAGTGGTGGCCTTGGCAGTGCTGTGTTAACAGTTGGACTCGATGGTCTTACAGAGGTTTTCCAACCTAAATTATTCTCTGTGGCAAAGCAAGGCCTTCTTTCCCAAATGCTGGATCCTGCCATTCCCAGTCTCAGGCACAGAGAGCCACCTGTGTAGTCCCAGTGGCAGAAGGGAGGCCAAAACCTGTTGCTTCAGTTTGTTTTCAAGCTCTCAGGCAGCGAGGGCAGCACTCATTTGAGAGCTGTACACTCAGCATGTAGAGTAAACACTTGATGTGAGCCTTGCCAGCGTGAAACAAGCCTTCTTTGTTTCAGAAGTTCACTGGATTTCGGCAAGGAATGCATTGTTGAGGAAGACAAGTGGAGTGCTCTCTGCCAACACTGCAAGGATTCATCCGGGCATCACGAGATGCTCCCCGAAGGCAGTGAAGTCTGACAACTGGGTGACACTCACAGATCAAGCTGGAAGTTAACTCTTTGAAATACAGGCTAGAGTTTTTACAGTCTTGAGGGGTTTCTGGCATTGCATTTTGAAAAAACCCAGCATTTTGTTTCCCAGTAGATAAGGCAGCCCATTGCCCTGGAAATACTTTCTCCCTGGCTGGTTCCTCCGGGCCAGTGGCTGCCTTTGGATATGCCAAGGGGAGAGTTTAACAGTTCCACAGAAGGACAGGGCTTCAAACAATGACTACTAGGAAAAAAAACAAACAAAAAGGTATTGAAACAAACTCTCAAGAAAAAAAAACCACTAGAATGCTTTTAGAAGTTAAAAATATCTCCATTGCATGAAATTACATTGGTCATTGCTGCTCTTTCTGTTTCTTGCCTTCCAGTGACATTTTCTCTGTAGTAATCAAACAGCCCTTGATTTTATTTTGATTTACTTTAGATCTTTATTGCAATGACTACATTGTCTCATTTGTACAACTTTCTTATCACTAACACCTTAAAACTTCACATTTTCCCCTACAGTCAGAAATTGAGGTATTTCAAGGCTGGTCTGACTTCTGCCATAGACACGTGCAATAGTCTTGAACTAATGTGCATTGATCTGCTTCTCACTGTTTCAATAATATTTTCAGCACAAAGTGTATTTCCTGATGTACTAGTGACTGAAAACTCCACCTAGAAACAATTGACTTTTTTACATTCACAGCTGACACGGGATCTGAAGCAACAGGGAAACTTCTCACATTTGTGTTCTGATGTTTTAGAACTGGATTTGTACAGTTAAATACACAGATTTTAACCAAAAAGTCAGGACATTGCTGTCTTTGTATTGGATGTGCTTTCCCTAGGTACCAGACAGGTGACCAGCTTTTTTATTCTGTTGGTGCTTTACAGAATAAAGTCAAGAACTTTTCGTGAGTGGTGAGGTCCTGGCACAGGTTGCCCAGAGAAGCTGTGGCTGCCTCATCCCTGGAAGTGTCCAAGGCCAGATTGGATGGGGCTTGGAGCAATCTGGGCTAGTGGAAGGTGTCCCTGATCAAGGAAGAGGTTTAGAGCTAAATAATCTTTAAGGTGCCTTCTACCTCAAACCATTCTATGATTGTAACTTCCCCAAATTGCATCCATCTAGATGTTAAGTCAGGATAAATTAGGTTTGACCTTGTACATACAGAGTCACACAAATGTTCACACCTAACATTTACTCAGAGCATCACTGTGGGTCCTCTGCTGCAGGGAGTGAATTATTCAGGAATATCCTTGCCTTGTAGGAAGGTGCTTTAGGAGCATGGCCTTGTCCCAAGGACCCTGAAAAGCAGGAGCACTCAAACAAGCTGAAAATGCATATTCATACATTACCAGTGAAAGGAGAATGGTGTAGAAGTCTCTCTTCCAACCTGTTTTGTATCACCACATTTTCTCCTTAGCAAAAATACCTTTGACAGTAAGTGTTGGCCAAGAGGATGAAGTGCAGAAGCACAGGCACAGAGCCAGCTGGACAAACAACAGCCCTGCAGGAGAGCATCTGAGGTTTCTGGTGGACAACAAGTTTGCCAAGAGCCAACAAGGCGCCCTTTGAGTGTTGCTGGAAGGTCAAAAGAGGTGACCCTTCCCCTCTGCTCAGCACTGGTGAGGCAGATCTGCAGCACCATGTCCAGTACAAGAGTGTGGGTTCCCCTCACAGGAGAGTCAAAGGCATCCTGGAGCAACACCAGCAAAGGGCCATCAAGACACTCAGAGGGCTGGAATCCAAGGTGTACAAGGAGATGCCGGTAGGCTTGGGCTTGGACAGTCTCAAGCACATGAAGGGAACTTCTACAGTCACCCACTAGGAGGTTGTGGAGAAGATGGAGCCAGTTTCTTCCCAGAGGTGCACAACAACTGGTCAAGAGGCAAAAGACACAAGGCAGGACTCAGGAAATTCCACCTAAATATAAAGAAAAATAATTTTTTTTACTGTGAGGCAGTCAAGCCCTGACACAGGGACCCCAAGAAGCTATGGGATCTCCATTCTTGGAGGGACTCAATGCTCTTGTAGACATGACCCAGGACAACCTGCTCTGAACCTGCTTCAGGCAGGGGCAATACCAGAGACCTGTGGGAATCCCTTCCAACCTGCATAAATCTCTGATTCTGTCTTTCCATGAAGTGTCCAGATTCAGGAAAATTCTCTGTTTTCCTTTAAATAAAGGACAGTGAGGCTGGTGAATGGATGGAACCAGCATTAAAGGCTTCTTGGAATATGTTACAAAGAAACCTGAGGGGTGACTTGTGATAATTTCTGGGATATAAATGATACAGAAATTGTCTGCAACCAGGAGCTTTGTGGACATTTTGCATTGTCTCCAGGAGATGTCAACTTTACTCACAGCCCAAGAAATACTGTCATGGATGATGTGCAGTACTCGGAGAATGAGATCTGTCTGTGTGAGTATTCTCACTCAGGTGGTACAGAGAGAAGTGTGACAGCCACCATGACTCCAGTGCCATTGGCTTGTGTACACCTCAATATCTTTGCTTGACCAAGAAGAGTCACAATGAAGTTTTAATTTTGTCAAATTGAAAAATGCTTCCCTGAACTAGAAAACACATTTCTCAACAGCATTTTGCCTCTCTTCAGAGCCATATTGTTGCCAAACCTCTGTCCTACCCAGAGCATTTCCCTCTTTGTGTTTAATCAATATTTGACATGGCAAAGTTCCGTCCAACTAAGATTCAAAACCTTTCAGAGTCCACTCAGAGTCCATCCAACACTGTTATACTACTATCACAATCTTTTAATCACCTGTAATCTCTGTCAGCCCATTCTATTTTCTTACTAACAAGACTAGGGGGGAGCATCCAAAAGCAATCCCGAGGCAGATTCTGCCCTTACAGAACCAACAAGCTTTCACACAGAAGACTCTTCATGAGTTTAAGGCCCTAATTCCACATAACTCACCTTGACAAAGCTCTTATTGAATGACTGAAGATCATTTATTTGAGTGAGATAATCAGGATAAACCAAATCCAAAGGTTTAGAGTCACGGCTCTTTTGCAGCCCAGGGGCAGAAAGCAACAAGAAGGAACCAGGACTGTGCGAGATCCCTCTGAAGAGGGATATGCCGTGATCTTCTGGCCATTCTGGGTCCTTACCCAAATTTAACCCTGGCAACTTCTTTTAATGTCTGCCAGATGGCAGAAAAGTTCCAAAGCCTTGTCCTGTTCTCCATTGATTTTTCAAGTTGTTAGCAAGGAACGACAGCTCATCATTTCATGTGTCCTCATTCTTGTCACCTTCAGAACACAGGGATTGCACCGAGCTTAATTATGCAGTTGTTGGACATTCCCTGAAACAAAACAGGGTTTGCAAGGAAAGGTGAAGTATTATCATAGAATCATGGAATATTTTGAGCTGGAAGTGAACCACAAGGATTGAGTTAAACTGCCTGCTCCTCACAGAACTACCTACATCTAAACCCTGTGACTAAGGACATTGTCCAGGTGCTCCTTGAGCTCTGCCAGGCTTGGTGCTGTGACCACTTCCCTGGGGGGCCTGTTCCAGTGCCCAGCCACCCTCTCACTGAAGAACCTCTGCTAAAAATACAGTTAATTTTACGAAACTGCAATTGCTAAGATGTATATTTTCTCTATTTCCTCCTCTCTCTTCTTCTATGGGAACTGAAATACCTGGAAATTTCAATTTCATAATTATTCAGACATTTCTACCTTGAAATAATTTCCTCTAGAAAAAGCAACTTCCTCTTTGAATTATTACTGATTTACCTCTTGAATTTCTTTGATAGTTTAGGCATGAGAAAACCCTCTTAAAATATTGTTTATTTTGATCAGAATGAAGGCAGTAACACTGATATGAATAGTTTTCATGAGGTTAACCACAGACTTTTAAACTTTAAGGAGAATTAAGAAATGAAACTGAAATGTATATTTGGTTTTCCACAGTATGGAAAGGATGGGACTTTTTGCCTGAGAAAAATTTCATAACCAGATTGGGTTGCTAAAAATTCCCACGTCTTAAAAAAAAGGTGCTGCATAAAACACCATTTTAAATTTTATCTGTTGGATAGAGTTACCTCACACAGAGAAAAAAAAAATTTTTTTTTTCATTTCCTAGTGAATTCAAAGGCCCTTAAATGATATTGAAATGCAAGCAGAAAAGCAAATTTAGTTAAAAGAAAGTCATGGCCACACTGTGTCACTTTGACTTGATTAACCTCATTTCTTGGCCATCTTTGTCTTGAATTGAGTTGAATCTTGATTCTGCCTCTACTAATTTTAA
This sequence comes from Sakesphorus luctuosus, assembly GCA_013396695.1. NCBI lineage: Eukaryota > Metazoa > Chordata > Aves > Passeriformes > Thamnophilidae > Sakesphorus > Sakesphorus luctuosus. Next base: position 17,866 of record VWZD01010248.1, read on the forward strand.
TGTGAGGGACATGTTAAACTGTGCACTTCAGTCTACATGTCTTATTGCATTGATTTTACTATCAAAAACTACTTAAATTTAAAGGCAGTATTAGTGACACCTCAAGCCCCGGGACTCTCAATGCACTAAAATGTCACTAACAGGTTTGTAATGACAAATGTTTCAAAGGTGCTGGAGAATGTCACGGCTGCTGGTGGTACTCTGTGTGACCTCCACCCATGGAGCCTGCTGAGGTCAAAAGGATTTGCTGGAAGCTGAGAAAACCCCTTCATTAAGACCATTGTCCACATGGAAGTGAAAGCAGGAAAAGCTGCAAGAATGCAGCACATGCCAAGGTAAACAGTGTGTTGACACAAAGCTTAGCTGGGTAACAGGATGAAATGACCTGTCCTACTGAGTGTGAAGCCAAGGTCACCAACACCCATCAACTTTGGCACAACCTTCAACTCTGACAAAGATTTTCCCTCACAGGGGTGGACTGGGGCTTCCAGAGGTTGGATGGTGACATCCTGATCCCGAGGCAACTCTCCTCTGGGACTGGGAAGTCAGACCCAACACTCAGTACTCAGTTTTGTCCAAAGAAGGTGGTTTCACATGGAAAGTTCCCACTTCAGCAATAAATTCACTATAAACATGGTGAGCCTGTTTGCAAGTTGTGTTACCACAGATGTGATTTGCCCTTTTCCCTAATCATTACCCCCATATCCCACACCAGCCTTTTTAACCAGCAGCACACTTGCAGCAAGTGTGGGCAGTGCCCTTCCCAAATCCTCATTCACAAAGCCTAGCCATGATGATGATGATGATGATGATGGTTCAGCATGCAAAAATGCCTTTCACTTCAGAACTTACTGGATTTGGATTTAGTAGAATGGCTGGCAGAAACAGAACATGGCTTGGATCAGCAATAGTGTGGCAGCAGGACCAGGGCAGGGACCATCCTCCTGTGCTGGGCACTGCTGAGGCTGCACCTCAGATCCTGAGACCAGTTTTTGTGTCTCTCATGACAAGCTGTTGAGGGTCTGGAGCACGTCAAGGAAGGACAGTGGAGCTGAGGAAGGATCTGGAGCACAAGTCTGATGAGCAGCAACTGAGAGAGCAGGAGGGATCTTCTTCCTCTCTACAGCTGAGCTCACTTGTGTGGAGATCCAGGTTTCAGCACTGGTCCCTCAGTCCCACTGGCTGAGAGCTGCTGGGGCTGCTTCTCTATGGCACTGTGAAAATCTCCACTGTGGCAGGACACTGACCAGCACCAAACTGCAGGAAATGTAATGGCTTTAGCAAAAATCAAGATTTACTTTGTAAGAAATATTCCTTCAAAAGTACTTCAGTGAAGTTTCTTACAAATATTAGATGTGGTAGCTACCAGGTGTCATGGTTTATAACCTCTGTAAGGGATAATGAGGGAAGAGCTGCAAGGGAAGGTGAAATAGGTGGATATCTCAGATGAGTCAGAGTTTATCCCAATCTCCACCTGTGCAGAGACACATCCTCTGACTTTGACAGCAGACATAAGGAACGGAAACAACTGTCCTGCTGTTTGTAGCTGTCTCTTGCATACGTTTATTTTCATGTCTGCTTACTTTACAGGCCTCTTTACAGGCTCCACAATTGCACTGTGGTGTTGGAGCATCTTTCCCAGCCCCTTGCACACTTCCCAAGGACAGTGTCTCACTGCCCTCCAGTGGCAGCAGCCTCCAGAACAGCCGCATTTTCCCTTTAGTTTTAGTCCCTTTAGACCCAGGTCCTTGTGGAAATTGTAACACTGATTTTCTATGAAAATCAGATGTTTAAATGCCTTTGGTGACCTCCCTTTTGTTTGCAAACGCTGGAGGAATTTTCTGATCAGAGCTGCAGAGCAGGATGTCTTTGTGGAGAACTGGCTCCTTAGCAGGAGGTGTCCCATGGAGAACATGTCCCATGTACCTCTGTCTGTCTGTGCACACAAATATTCCACACTAAATCCATGCTATTTATATTTCCAGGGAGGGGTAGTTTTATTTTGCCAGTGCAGCAAAACTTCATTCCACAAAGACAGGTTCCAGATCCAGTATAAATCCATTTCATGCCAGACAAATGCTGCTTGTTCTCAATGAGTAGATTTTGGTAGATTCCTGTAAGAAGGTGTTCTGGGAAACAGCTTTGCTCTTTCAAGGCCACACAGGTCAGCCTTACTGTCATCACTGCTGGTTCCTGCCACACAGGATTAGTCTGCTTGCTCAGCTTTGGCCTGAAATCTTATCACTTCCTTTCTAATCATAGAATTATAGAATGGTTTGGGTTGAAAGCATTTGTAAAGCTCCTGTAGTTCCAATTCCTTGCCATAGGTGGGGACACCTTCCACTAGACCAGGTTTCTTGGAGCTCCATCCAAACTAGATTTGAACAGTTCCAGGGATGAGACAGCCACAACTTCTCTGGGCAACCTGTGCCAGGGCCTCACCATGCTCACAGGGAACAATTTCTCCCCAATATTCCATCTAATCCCTCCCTCTCTCACTATGAAGCCATTCCCTCTTGCCCTGCCATTCCAGGTTCTTATCCAAAGTCCCTCTCCAGCTCTCTTAGAGCCCCTTTAGGCAAAGGAAAGGGCTTCAAGGTCTCCTTGGAGCTTTCTCTTCTCCAAGCTGACCAACCCCAGCTCTCCCCGCCTGCCTTCAGAGCAGAGGTGCTCCAGCCTCCTGGGCATCTCCTCTGGACTCACTTAAGCAGTTCCACATCCTTCTAATATTGGAGGCCCCAGAGCTGGATGTAGCACTGCAGGTGGGGTCTCACCAGAGCAGAGAGGAGGGGAAGAATCACCTCCCTCAACTGGCCATGCTGTTTTTGATGCTGGAGAAAGATCATACTGCAACTCCTGTCCCTACAGATTTCCTGTACAGACCTTGAGCCACCACCAGCACCTGCCACCATTACTGCTTAATAGGGTGGAAAACAGCCTGAAGGGAGATGCAGCTTCATCACACAAGAGCTGGGTGGTGGAGTCCTCAGCCTTCTGCATGCTCCCTGGCACAATGACTTCTTTGGGACCTGTTTCACAAAAGAGAATAAATAATGCTGAAAAATCAAATATTGATGTGTCTTCATATTGAAGATGCTTGCATTCAGCCCTGTTCCCCCTACCTTCTATTCTTATATCAAGGCTTCAAATAGAGCTGCACTGAAATGTCACTAATTAAGAGCTTAGTTTATTAATAGATTGGCTGCCTGCAACTAGACAATGTGACTCATGTCCTCACTTTCCATTAACACTCGTGCTCCTGCTGCATGGGATTTCTTGGACAAGTAACTTGACTGCTGAGCACACTGGTTGGCTGAGTCACCAGGCAGACACAGCTATTCCACAGGGGTCTACACTTCCTAGGGAGAATATTGTTGAAAGAATATTGGTACCCACCACACTGGAGAGAAATATATTGATAAAGATCTACCATAAACTCACTGAGTCACTTCAGGAAATGATGCGGAATTCAATTAAAATGCACAGAGAACTGAGAGTTTAGATACTTGGCATGACTGGGTTTGCTCAATGTCCTCTGAAGGTAACAACATGGGTGTCTAGATAGATTTGACACATCACACACTGTGCTCTGAAAATAAGAAAAGCACTTAAGGAAAGAAAGAACTTATGTTCACTTTTAATTCGGCTAAGAAAAGTTAGCTTTGTTTTTTTACTCTCTGCAGCTGAGTCCCGTCTCCTCCCTGACAAAGGGAGCAGAGCTGGAGGCATCTACTGGGGTATCAAAGGCCATGGTGGTGTTGACGCCATCACTCCCTCATGCCAAGGAGAAGACTGTGTGGCTGGATCCAGGGCTTTGATAGAGGACCATCTTATCCAGCTAAATTGGAGGCCCTTTCTAAGTGGGATTCCCTTTTTCCATGCAAATCACCTAATCTGAAAAAATACCCTGCAAACAGATGGCAAAGTATATCCAGCATGACTTGTGTATTTCCTCTCCATGATGACTTTATTTCATGTATTCACCTAGTCCATTATTAATTAGTATTTATAATGGCACTACAATATCTTCTGCCTCTCATCATTTGATCACGTGTCCCTTGACTGTAGCATAATATTCTGTTACTAGTTCCTACCCTTCAGTTTAAAAATATGTTGGTAGCACCTTCTGACCCTATTTTTCTCCATTTCCTTGATGCTGTAGTTTTTCTTACCCAACCTGACCTTGGCCAACATGTCTTACAGTTGATTTATTGCTTTGGGGGCTACAAGTGAGAGGGAGAGAACTACAGATCTGAAACAGCCTGGAGGGATCCACTCCAGCATAAAGAGGAGTCAGAAAAGTAAGAAAAAACATAAAAACTGCTTCTTACAGCAGTAATTTGTGGAGGACAAAGAGAATTTGTTTGAGACTTTCCTGACATTTTTAGGATGTTAATCTTTTGGCACAACTCTTACACCAATTTAATCTGGTTTAGGATGGTTGTAAATTGGAAACTGTCTTAATGGGTAGCATGAGAGTCCTTACCAAACAGCCTAATCTCCAAAAGTAAATCACAGCTTCCTGGAACAACCACATCTTCAACACATGGCCCCAGAGGTGCCTAGGGAGTGTTTGGGAAGATCTCAGCAGGCAGACTGGAACAGCTCCATGATGTGGATCTCATCCGGGTGTCTGGATGTACCCTGTGAAACGAAAATACTCAGTAAATCACTTCCTTGGCATTGATCTGGAAGTTCAGGAAGGAAGATCAAGTTGCACAGCACACACGTTTGATGCAGAGCAGAGCCCATTTAGTATAAATTCTGAGGCTGTGCTGGGTTAGAGCAGACACCCACGAGGACAATGGACCTGCAGGTGCATCTCACCTGGCTGCTCCTGCTAAGCACCGCTCTCCTCTCTGAACCAGGTACTGCCTCTACAGTGTTTTCATGCTTGCAGGGGAATGTTGCAGACAGAATTAGTTACTAACATAGACTGCCTTGCTGGGAAGTGTGGCAACGATTCTCCTAAAGTATTGCTGATGAGCTTCGATCCATAGAATTGATGGGTTAGTTTGACATCTAACTAAAAAAATCAGTTCAAATCCATTGGTTACATTTCAATATATGTGTATTCCAAAATGCATAATATAATAAATATATATTACATATATTATATATTCAATATGTATTATATTAAGATATATTTCAGAATAGATATAACTTATGAATGTTACAGACTGAAGAAGGATGAAGAATATTTCTTTGTTTCTCTTCTATGATGAGAATAGTTTGTGGAAACTTTAATCATTCATCTAATATTACAGTCTTAATTAAAATTCTTCTATACTGTACATTTTCAAATGTAGAGAAAGAGAGAAAAAGAAACACAGAGCAATCTGCCAGACCCAGGTGAAAACATACTCTACTGCAATGACACCTTCCTTCAAACTTCAGACAACAAACCCAAACCTCACTTATAAACTTCCTAGTTTAAATGAGATACTTTGAGCTCTAATTATCAGCATGAGCATCAGGAAAAAAATCTTTCCAATCCCTTACAAAAAGAGGTAATTTCACTGAGTGTAGATTAAGGATTGGCCATATTGAATTATATAAAAAACAAGAGCAAAGAGAGCCCAGAGGGAAGTTTAGCATCAGGGAGTACTAAACTGCATTTCAAGAATGTGATCAAATCCCAGCACTTCAGCAAGAATATAATCTTGGTCCTTATTCCATAGGTTCACTTTTGTCTTGATTTGACCTAATGTAGGCTGGATTAATTTTGACTGGAAAAAACCCTTAGGATCCTGCCTTGCAAGCCTAAGACTTTGGTATCACTAAAATGAAAGTCTGTAAAAGTGAGTGTCTGGAGACTAAATGGCAATTTGAAAAGGAAATTAAAAAATCCCCAGGTGAAATTTCCCCTGATTTTCAGAGCATACCAATTGTGAAAGAGCAAGTACATTACTTTGAAAAGCTGCTATTTGAAAACATTGCTCTGACCCCTGGCAGCCTAAATCCTGTTTCCTTTCATGGATAGTAGTAGATTTTCTTAAGTATTTATGTGACTAAAACTACAGCTTATCAATTCCACACAATCAAGCCACAGGTCTGATTACCATTTCATCCCCTGGGATCTGAACCATGATGCCATGGTCTGGTTTAATCAAACATACATTTTGCTGCATAATATACTATATTATATAGTATATTATTCACTATGGTGTTAGACAAATCTGTGTTTCACATGCAGATCTTAGCAGGCATTTGCAGAGATTTAAGCTAGAATGTTCTGTCAGCCAAAGCAGTTGTCACATCCTGCCCAGACGGGGGTCCACAGCCTCCACTGCTGCTGTGCCAAAGACATATGGCAAAGGTAAGGAACTTTTCCTGCTGCTCCAGTGCAATCTGGCAGAGCTCAGCTCCCAGAAGCCCTGATTTCACTGGGGGTAAAGACACATGAGGATTTCTGGAGGCACATCCCTTTGCTCTTTGTGCTGCCCTCAAATAAGGTTGTCTGCAGTCGTCTTCCACTGAGCCAAGAGGAGATGAGGGAACAACCTCATCTCCACCTCTCCCACCTCTTTTCATAAGAGATTGACAAGACTTTTTTCATGTTACTCAAGCTCAAAGTGTCTCATTAAACCACAGGATTGCTTTCAAAAAACACCACAAGCCAACACTTACCGTATGCAGTAGGAGGAATTTCTTCACAGAAAGGTTTGTTAAGCACTGAAAGGGGCTGCCCAAAATGGTGGTGGAGTCCCCATCCCTGGAGGTGTTCAAGGAACAACTAGACATGGCACTTACTGCTCTCATCTGGTAGACAAGGTGGTGATCAGTCAAAGGTTGGACTTGGTGATCTTGGAGGTCTTGTCTATCTTAAATAATTTTGTAACTCTATACCAACACATAGCAGGCACCATCTCACAGCAAAACATAAAACACACCAAGAATTGTCATGCTAATGTGTTTTCTCCTCTGCCACAGCAACCGGTACGTGGTGGAACCGCCCACTTCCAGATCATAAATCACCGTGGGACAAATTTTCAGACTGGATTAAAGACAAACTTAAACCCCTAGGTAAGAGAGTGAGATGGCTTCTGGGTGAGAACCTGCTGGGCAGATCTGCAGGGTTACCTGGGTGAGTTGGTTCCCTCAGCAGCACAGCCAGCAAGAACCCAGCGGGGTAGATCAGTCCCTGCACAAAGCAGAGCCATGGGGGTGCAAGCTTAGACATAAGAACAAACAGACATAAATGAGCAAATTGAGATTTACCTGTCAATTTTTGCTTCAGTTCCACAACCACCACAGCTGCGACTGGAAGCCGGAGGGCACCGATGCGCCGGGAGGGTGGAAGTTTTCCACAGCGGCAAATGGGGCACAGTCTGTGACGATTATTTCAACTTGAGAAGTGCCAACGTTGTGTGCAGACAACTTAACTGTGGTCAGGCTGTCTCTATCTTGGGACTGTCTTACTTTGGCCCCAGTGGGAAGGATATCCAGCTGGATGACGTGCGGTGCAGAGGGTCGGAATCCCACCTGTGGGACTGCCGGCACGCCGGCTGGGGCAGACACAACTGTGGGCACAATGAGGATGTTGGTGTCATCTGCTCAGGTAAATACAAAAGTTATGTGCTCTTACAAACCTCTTTGGACTTTCTTGTTGACCACAAATGCAAGAAACAGAGTAGAGCTTGGAATTCATGCTAAGGCTGGAATGTGTGTGTGGAGGCTCCTCCTCCTTGTGTGACCGAGATAAAAAAGGATGTCCTGGACAAAATACTTGGAGCAGCAAGCACTGAGTATGAAAATTGTGAAAAACAGTAAGTTCAGGACCACTTCATTCCATATCTGAATACACCCCATTCCCAAGAGAAGAAGACAAACAGTTAAGAGAAGGTAGAGGTACATTCAGGTGTGAACCAGTGTCTTGGGTTGAGCTGGCAAAACGTCTGATGGAAATGTCTAATGGGAAATAAAAATAACTTTTGTCATAAACATGATGAAAATCAAAGATTGCATCATTAGAAGCAGCCTATTTTGAAGCACTATAAATACCTGCACAATATAGTAAATTTTTGCTCATTTTTGTGTTCACAGGTGCAATACAGTCCACAGCTGCACCCTCAGGTAAGGGAAACCTTTTGAGACATGAGTCCATTAGCTCTTCACAGAGACTAATTTTTAACTCAAAAACTCATGTGATTACAGCTTCTTAGGAGACAATTTCCTAGAAAGGAATATTCTCTGAATTACTAATTATTGCTCCAAATTAATATTTATTCATCTACTGCAATATTATTTCTGTTCTTTGAATTAGTTAATACAAACTGTATTTGCCAGTTACCTACTAATAATTAGGGAAAACACAAGGCAAGTCTTAACACTCCAAGTCTGACTCCCTTTTTTCTATTGTTCCTGAAATAATCATAACACCCTGGAAATCTTAAAGTGTAGACTCTACTCATGTTTCCTGGTTTTTTTAAGTATTAATTATCCTCTTCATAATACACAGGCACAGAGCAATGGGTGTTAAAATGCATTTTTCTATCATATAGAATAATAGAATTATGATTATTTGGTTTATTATATGTAACACAGAAATGAAATACTGGTTCCCAAAATCCTTTATCCTTAAGGCTTTAACCCACTAAAGTCCATTGTAGTAATGCTGAGCTATTGCTGAATGTTTTCCACAGCATTTCCTGCACTGATGGTACCACTGGCAAACATCTCTGAAGCTCATTTAGAACTGCCATTAATTGACAGAAATCTCAATTTACCAGAAGGGAAGGTCTAGTGCATTAACCCAGTGTTGCACAAAACCTGCTGTTCAGATTATTTCACCAGTGTCTCCGTTCTCATGACCATTCTTTTAACTCTCTAACAATTTATTTCCTCTCGGTTCCAGCATCCTCAACGAAGGCCCAAACTACCAAAGCTACGTCAACAGTTGCCACAAAGAGCCCTGTTGTGACATTCATCACAGAAGCCCCAACTTCTGCAGAAAAAGGTAAGGTTAAAAAAACAAACTGCAAATGTCATGAAAGGAAATTTTGAGCAATATATCCAATTTGTTTAGAGCAGAGAGGAGGAACACTGGGAATGCAATAAAAATACTGAATAACACTGTGTGTAACTAGCCTTGGAAGAGCCAATGGTCAACATCATCTTTGTATCTTTCCAAATGAGTATTGCATCTCTAGCAGTGAAACAATGCAGTCAGAAACAACACAGATATTGATCACCTTTATTATTAAATATTAAATGAAGGTGAAAGTCTTTTTTTACATCAAAAATAAAAGCCTATGCAATGACTCACTGTCCAGCAAAGCCTGAATCTAATTACTTTCCTCAAGACTTCCATTAAAAAGATCACTCCTAGTTTCTGCCAATCTCTCCTCTTTATATTTCCTCAACCTGCCTCAGCTGTGTCTTCTGCACCCACTGCTGTCACAGAGGAAACTGCCACATCAGCCCCTGAAATCACAACCAGAGCTGCTGAAGGTAAGAACAGCCATTTTACAAGTGCCATTTAAAACAAATATTCTCTTAATTTGGGGTTTTCAGCTGAACTAAGATGTAACCACATAAATCTGTAAATCTTCATAGCAAGCAATTACAAATAAAATGTCTTTGTGAAGGAACAACTTCCAATGTCTTCACTTGAAAAATATCAGCCTGTCAGGACATAAAGGAATATATGCACTTATTAATACCCTTGAGATTGTAGCTATAAATAATACAATTATAAATTTGCAAAGCAAAACTGTCCAGATCATTCTCATTTTGTGTGCCCAAGATTCATATAAACTGCAGAAATATTAAGTTGCACAGGTAGGCATTCGCATTCGTGTCCCTCAGCTGGGAGATGAGTTATTTGGCAGACTGATAATCATGGAATGGTTTGGATTGGAATGGACCTTAAAGATCATTTAGTTCCAACCCTTAGCCATGGACAGGGATATCACCCAATAGATGGTTTTTATCAAGCCTGAGACCTAAAGCAAATCACAAGCTTTGTAAATCACTCTTAATCTTTTAATTGCTACTCATTTCTCACCCTTCCAGCCTCCCCTGCCATCACAGAGGAAAGTAAGACATCAGAAATCCCAACTACACTGCAGACAGGTAAAGGGCATTTGTGCAACATGCAGCATGTTAGAAAAATGTGGTTATGACTTTTGGTTAGGAGGGGACTTATGAAAACACTCCAAAATCGAACTTTTCAACTTCCCCCCTTACAGGTGGCAGTACCTCAGCTCCAGGAATCCCAACCACAGCTGCTGAAGGTAAGATACAGACACTATGCCATAAAATCTAATAACAATAGTGCCTGAGTTTGTTCAAAATATATTACATTGGTAGGATTAAAATTACTGCATAAAGCTTAAACTCTGTCAGCTGATACTTCATTCATTTTCTCAGTGAAGAATAATTGAGCTTATATTCAATATTAACAAAATATCACCTCACCTGAGTAAATATTTACCAGAGGTTTTGGCTCAAATTACCAGATTTGAGAGGCTACAATCTGAGTCACTTTTCCTTCAAGGATATAATCAGAGTCATATCAGCAATCTTCAGCTCCACTTTCCATCACTGATTGATGGTTTTCTCCAGTAATGTATTTTCTCAATACTTTCACAGTCACTTCAACATCTCTGAATTCCTCCCGTGCATCCACTAAAGTTGAAGGGACTGAGGCAGCATCTACACCAGGAGTCCCAAGCACAACTTCTGGAGGCAGAACTAGAGTTGCAAGAGATGTTTCGAACCAAAGTAAGCTTTATTCTGTGCTTTATTATCCAGTAGATAAGAAGCTTTAAAATCCAGCTTTAAAATATTTACTTATTGTGGTGTTGAGTTCACAGAGACCTCACACTTTTGTCTAGTAAAATGACAAATCCAGGTACTTAAATCAAAATCTAATCCTGGTTCATGTCTGTGCTGCTCATTGTTTTACATTGTTCCCACTGTTTTTTTACTTCAAAAATTCAAGAGGTTATTCTGTTACAGGTATACAGGATTTGATTGCAGCTGCCCGAGCTCTGGCCACTGCTCAGCCACCAACAACTCCAGTGACTGAAGGTAAGAAACAGCCATGTCCAACCTGTGTGCTTCAGGGGCAAATATGTCCCTGTCCTGCACCACTGGGCAAGGCACCACATGGGGCTCAGAATGTCCCTGACCTGCCAACAGGTGCCAAAGACACAATCCTGGGCATACCCTGCATGCTTGTCCCATCCACATACTCCTCTTCAGCACCTCTTGGTGGTCCCCAATGGGGGTAAAATCAGTTTGGGTGGGAAAACTCAGAGCTTGGGCCCAGCCCTTCCTCAGTGCTGATGGTGCTGCAATGTCCCACCTTTCCCCATTCTCTTCGTTGGGACAACTCTTACTCTGACATCTATTTTCTAATACACTTTGCAAGTTTTTAAGGAATGAGCTGCCATAACAAATTTGTGAAATCATTTCTTAGGTATTAAAAAAATCTTCAAACAAGAATTTCACCAGACAGGGCCATTTTACATCATCCGTCAGATGAGCTGGGACCTTCCTATGCACCACATACTGTCCTACCTCCTGTTCTGATGATAGCACTAGTACCTTTAAACCACTATGCAAACCTCTCCTGGGGAGATGACTGTATTTTGCCTCTGAACTTGACAGGTATTTTTAAAACACACACACAAAAATTGCACTGGATATTATATTCAATATTCTTTTATTGATTGACATTGTCTGCAGTGCCTGCAGTTGCTCTTTGGTTCTCTGGGAAGCCGAGAAACTGCTGGCCTTGCCCTTCAGAGAACAGTGACAGACACTTCCCACATAAATTAAATTCAGCTCTTTAAATCTTCCCTTTTTCTCCCAAGTCTTTTATATTTTTGAATCATTCATCCAGGCTGTCCCCATCATCTCTATCTTTCTTAAACACACAATCTCTGATAGATCAGCTGAGGTCTCTTTAGCAGCAAGGACAACAAGCAGGTCCATGTATCCCTCTGAGAGCAAGACTGATGCACTGTCTGACTGCTGAGTAACATTCCCGACTTCCAGCTTTTCCATGGCCCTTCTGTGCCAGCTGAAAGGGAGACTCCGCCATTGTGCATAAGTTTTCTCCTTCCAAAGAGCTGTCTGTTCCACCTGTGTTTATTGACTTCTATCTTGCTGATTTTTGACATTTATTCAGTTTATGAAGATCATTTGGAATTCTCATCTTGTCCTCCAGAGAGTGCACAGATCTCACTTTTCCTTCTGCCACTCTTTCTGTACCTTTCCGGTTTCAGTGGCACAGGCTGAGTAGTTCATTACAGTCTGGGAGCTGTGACCTCCTGTTTGATGCCCAAACATCTGCTAGTCCAAGGTGCTGCATCACATGATAAACAATTACCAAGGCAACTGATAGTTTTTGTCATTAAAGCCCTTTTTTAACACTTTGCCTTCTGCAGCTTTACCTCTGTTGTCAGAAGTTCAGAGCTGAGACTCAGTGCCAGTAATTAGAAAGTATGATACAGATATAATTACTGCTCCACCCATTAACCTTTTTTCAAACAACATTTTCATGTCCAAGATGTAGGATCTACCCACCCTAATTTCTGCAAATGTTATCTTACTAATTAACAGGCAAATCTTCAGCTCAGTGAAGAAATACCAGTCGCTCTTTTTCTACCTTTTTCCTGCCAATCATTTCCCTTTCAAAAGGATAGAAACAAAAACTTTCCTACTTAAAGACTATTTTACCAGGCTTTGATCAGATTTTGCTGCTTGACTTGACTTGCTTATTCAGACTGGAGTTTACTTCAGCTGCATGAAAGTTTGCAATTCGTTGCACACACAAGTGAAACTGAGGAATGAATGTGGTCCCTCAAGATTTACTTTTATTGGCTTGGTTTTCAAAAGTGAAAAGTGAATTTCTAAAAGGAGTGATCTGCTGACCATTATTGAGGCTTGAGGAATGTAACGCACGGTGTATATGTGGTTTCTAAGAATTACTATGGAACTATGTGCTTGTAACTATTTTTTGCCTACATCTACTTAACCAAGTATTTGAGCAGACAGTTTAATCTCACTTATGCATCCTGTGTGTAACAGGGATGCTGTTCAATGGCTAAAGGGGAAAGGGTTCCTCTCTAGCTCTAATTAATAACCTCATTACTTTCCCTTGTACACATTGCAGGTAAACCATGGTAAAGTCTCAGGAAAATCAATGGTCACTGATTCCTTCAATTAAGTTCTACACTTACCTAAGCACAAAGAATTGACTTCGAAAAATACAAATATCAATTATTTTATTTATTTACTGAACGTGAAAAGTTACTGTTCAGCTGTTTGTAGACACCACACGATAATACATCAAAGATTCTTGAGACTGCTACTTAATAAGTCCTTTATTTTCTGAAGAAGTGCCCATGAAAATTTCAGACTGATGATCATGTTTCATATTAATAAATTATTTAATTTCTTTCTAAAATTTAGCAAGAAAGGTGCCTCATGCCCATAAAGCCATTTTAAATAACAAATTAATTACAGTAAATTCATTTCTGCCTGTAAATCAAGGTGTGGATCTGAACACGGAAATTTTGATCTGCCTCTTCCTCCATATTCCCACCTGAATTTAGATAGCTAATTTAGTCTTAAAGTAGTCTTAAACTTTCTATTTAACACCTTTCACCATCTTTGGCACATACTCAGTGCCTGGATCAAGAGGTTAATTAGCATTTGTTTCAATTATCTGTTTTTCTCCCTGAATCTGTATTTGGCACTCTTGTGGAAGTTTGGACCTAGATCTTGGGAAGTGAGCCAGGCACGTTGCTGCTGGCAGTGCTCCATAGTCAACTTTTGCAGAAGTAAATGCTTTGCATGGTACTGAGATGGAAGGAGCTTTGATCATGGCCAGCAAAAAGGAATTAAGGACAGAGAGTCCCAGGAAACACGACCCTCATCCAGAATGGATGTGCATTAGTTGGTTACAAATGGCTACCAGGTGACAGAAAAACATCCCCAAATGAAAACCTCATAATTACTGACCTACCAAGGAGTAAGACAGGTGTGTGCACTTGGTGCAGTTTATGGTGGCCACAAACTAGGAGGAACTCAATTATGCTCTTGGCGGTGTCTCTGATTTCTTTCTCTGAAAGAAAAATACACTCCAGGCCCATAAAACTAATTTGGAACTTCAGATTTCTAAAAGCCTTTCCCCTGAAAGGGAGATAAATGTGTGGAGTACTCTGTAAGCACCCAGCTCTCAGCAATGAGCCTGGCCTGAAGAAATAGCTCTGCCAGTGTTCTGGGGAAATGGTGCTGTGCCAACCATCTGTTATGCCACAGGGTCAGCAAGGATGGGGAAAGAGGCTGAACCAGGAGTTATTTAAAGCATGGAAAAAAACAAACCCAAACCATATCCCTTAGATTGCACGGTATCCCAGGAAAAGGTTGGCTCTGGGTGTTTGTGTTTGTCCTTTGGCCAGCACTGTGGTATAGATGATGGTAATGAAGAGGTAAGAAAGCCTCTCTTTGATGCACACAGTGGGGAAAGGCCACTGGCTGCACAGGAGAGGTGCATTTTCCCCAGAGGTCAGCACACTGGGAGAGGATCACATCTGTACCCATGGGGGATTATGTGTATAAAGCTGGGTTTGAGCAGTCATAGAATCATAGAATCAATTGGGTTGGAAATGACCTCCGAGATCATCAAGTCCAACCCTTGGTCCAATGAATTGATAATAACTGTCCTAGAGTAGCACTGCAATTCCAGGGAGGAACCATGGTGTGAGCTGCTCCTGCCTCCACTGGGGTGACCCTTAGCCTGAAATGAGACCAGCTGTGCCAGCATCTTGGGCACACACCACTGACACGTGGCACGGCGTCTTTCTCCACAGCTCTGCCCACGCGACTGGCTGGTGGTGACCAGTGCGCTGGCCGTGTGGAACTCTACTTCAACGGGAGCTGGGGGACAGTCTGCGACGATTCCTGGGACCTGGAAGATGCCCAGGTGGTGTGCAGGAGCCTGGGGTGTGGAGAAGCCCTGCTGGCTGTGCCTGAAGCTGCATTTGGCCCAGGCTCTGGGGGCATCCTCCTTGATGATGTGCAGTGCAATGGGGATGAGGAGAACCTGTTGGAGTGCTCCCACCCGGGCATCGGTGTCCATAAATGCCAGCACAAAGAGGATGCTGGTGTCATCTGTGCAGGTAAACTGGCACATCTAAGTTAGATATTGGGAAAAAGTTCTTCCCCCAGAAGGTGATGGGCACAGAATAGGCTCCCCAGGGCAGTGGGCATGGCCCAAAGGCTGACAGAGCTCAAGAAAATTTTGGACGAAGCTCTCAGGGGCAGGGTGGGATTGTTGGGGTGTCTACAGAGCCAGGAGTAGGATGTCAATGATCCTTGTGGGTCCTTTCCAACTCATAATATTCTATGATCTCTCATAAGCTTTTACCCACTAAGCAATGCAAGTATGCTTACTGCTAAGATTTTTATGCACAGCTTGTTTCCCTCAGTGGAATCATTTCAGGCATGAAACCAAGACCTGTGAGAATTTCTGGGGTTTTTGTTGACTCATGCAGTTTATTCACACAGCATTGTGTTTTAATTTTTTATTTTAATTCTCCAATTCTTCGGCTACCTGGAATATAGTTTTAAATCCTATTTGATGCCATTTCCTACTCTGTTACCTGGCTGCTTTCTGCATTGCTATTTGATTCATAATTTTACATTATCAGTGTTATAGCTCAGTCCTCCTACATCCGGTTTCCCACAAATTATAAACTGTGAGTAGCCAACCAAATTCCCTTTTCTTGTAGTTAGTGGAAATTGGGTTTATTGACTTCCTTCAGGATTTTTCTGATTCAATTCCCAGTTTTCTAGCAATTCTGTATTCTGACTGGAAACTCACATGCAGTTGGAGAATCTGAGTCACCACAGCCTGTGTATGGTCAGTCAAGGCAAGTGGTGGTCCATAGACAAAGGTCATCCACATGGAGGGCACTCTATGAGCCTGGGATGACCAAGGTGTAACACAACTGGCTGAAACAGGTTGTGGATGAGAACTGGCCCAAAAAATCCTGCTTTACAGCTTATCCTGGGGACAATTAAAAGCAAATTTTTAAAATAGAGTTAAGTATCCTAGTAAAGGCCTCAAGTGAAGTCAAACAGATGACCCGAGGAGACATGTCTCCTTGGTGAGTATATCCCACACCTAAAACAATTAATGCTCACACCTGCAAGGTAACTGCAACCATAAACACCTGACATTTGAAAAAGGGTTTGAACCTTTCTCCCTTTTGGTGATTTTGCTTTCAGAGATGAATGGGTGGCTCTTTATCCTTGCTGCTTTCTTGGTTTTTTCACATAGTAACTGAAAGTTGCTCTTAAGCATCCACTGTAGTAATACTAGAAATTCACTTTTCTCTTTCCTTTCCTCAACCCAGTTCCTCCCCCTCTGGCCACAACAGAACCTACTCCAGCTGGTGAGTTCTCCCTTTATGGGTCTGGCAAAGCTTTCACAGCTGATATATTTTATAAAGTAACTTAAGCACAGGTCAGTGTGGTGTGAGAGGGGATGAACCCTCCCTGGAGCAGTGCTCTCACAGGGGCCTGGGCACACACATGCAAACAATATTGAATTTCACTTTTTCTTTCTCACAGCAACAGCCTCTCCTAGTACTGCACCAGCAACCACCACTGCCGGTAAGTGCTGCAGTATTATTCTCTTTTACATGCTACACATCTCAGGCCAAAAATAGACACTTAAATTGCAGACAATATTTAATTTCATCTTTTCTTTCCCACAGCAATAGTCCCTACTACTGCTGTACCAGCAGACACTACCACTTGTAAGTAAAACAACATTACTGTGGCTTACATGCTGTGAGACTCAGGAAAAAAAATACATTTAATATGAACATAAAATTTAATCCCACCTTTTTTTTTCTCACAGCAACAGTCTCTCCTAGTCCTGCACCAGCAGACATTACCACTGCTTGTAAGTAATATCATGTTTCTCTGACTTGCTCACTACAAGCCTCAGATCAAAAGTATACATTAAAAATGCAGACAAGATTTAAATACACTTTTTCATTCTGTTTTAACTAAAACAACATTACTCTGGTTTATATAGTATGGGTCTTGGTGGAAAAAAATGCTTTTTTTTGTAAAAAATATTTAATTTCATCTTTTCTTTTTCACAGCAACAGTGTCTCCTACTGCTGCACCAGCAGACACCACCACTGGTAAGTAATATTGCATTACTATGGCTTACATGCTGTGGGTGTTGGGGGGAAAATATACATTCAATATGCAGGCAATATATAATTTCATCTTTTCTTTCTCCCAGTAGTAGTGTCCCCTCATGGGTTTAACTATTAGAATCAGAGGTAATCCCAATAGTTTCTCCCTTGGCTTCCATACACAATAAAGGAGGGAAAGGAAAAGGAGAAACACTGGAACTGATGGAAGCGTTAGGGAAGAGGAAACCACTGAGGCAGACACATTAGACCAATATAAACTCAGATTTGCACTTGATCATCCCACTCCAAGAAAGACAGCCTTGCCGCACTTCCCAGAGCCGCATCCCCGTCTCTGCACAAACCGGGATGTGCTTCCCATGGGAACGGGCAGGTGTCAGCACAGACCTCGCCACCGCCTGGCACTGCTGGGGCACTGCGGGTTACAAACTTCATCTCATTAACCCCCAAACTGCTGGTTAGCAAACATGCCCAGGTTTCCAGGGCCTTTCACGTGGCAGGTCAGACCTTGGCAGAGGCAGCCTCCATGGAGATGTGTTTCCCTCCCCCTGAGGCTGCTCTTGCTCAGGGCACTTTGCTAATTCCTGCCCTGGGCAGCAGCACCATCACCCAGCCACTTGAGTGAGACCAGCAGGAGTCCTGTGGTTTAGGTATCTCTCACCTTTCCAGTGCTGGGAAAAGATTTTTTAACCTGCAGTTTTGTTTTCTCTCACGTCTCCAACCAGCCCCTGCAGAAAACACAACACCTAAAGCAGCAGGTATGTCTGACTCCAGTATATTGGTCAGAACTGCAGGATCAATCACGATCCTGGGAATAAACTCCTGCTTCCCTCCCCACTGACAGTCCTTGCTTTGCCCACACAACAGTGGGACAGTTACTGAAGTGTGGGTTTTGTTTTCTCTTTGACAGCCACAACCGAGTTCACAACAGCTGAAGAACCAGGTATTTATTTCTGTCACTTCTTCAACTGTGCTGAGCAGTTTACTATTTTTCATGTGAGTCATCAATGTATTTAGAACATGGACAATGTTTAACTTCCTATTTTTATTTCTTACAGTAACAAGCTCAGCTGCTCCATCAGTCTCTCCTGCTCTTGAACCAACAACAGCCATTGCCACCAGTAAGTAATGCATATTTACTCTGATTTACATCCCTAGTTCTCTGTCAAAATTGTGATCTGATGGTGTCCTGGCATGGCTCCCTGTCTCCACTCTGCACAACTCATGGATTTAGTATTTAATTTGGGGGATAATTCTTTTGGTTTGCATGCAAATCAAGGGATCAAAAATGCTGTTGGTAATGATATGGGAGAAACATCAGTTATGATGAAAGTACTGAGGAAGTGGAATTCCCTGGGGCAGACACACTACACCAATATAAATTGAGATTTGCTCTAGAGCATCTCACTCCTACAAAGTCATCCTCCCTGCAAAGTTGCATCAAAGTTGAGTCAGTGGGAAGCCTTCTGACATATTCAGTAGTATTTTGTTTGAACCTTAATTTTCTACAATGGGCTTTATCTTTGGGAAAAAAAACCCTTGATTTGCAAATTCTTCTCAATAATTGGTAACATTCTGCTTTAGATGCTTAGAGAGCAGACTGAGGTTTTCTTGTAATTGACAATATCAGGGAAACTGCACTTCAGATGCAAGGCATACATTTGATCACGGGACTATCTCCCTGCACAGAGGAATAATCCGAATTAAATCTTCCTAATAATGCTAGTAATATGCCATCTCTAGTACTAAAGCAGCTACACTTTCCTTAATATGAGCCCTTTGTCCACGACAACTCTGTTCCTCAGAACTGTTGCTAATAATATTTCCTGCTAATAACATTTCCTGCTCCTAATGCATTCATATGATTACAGTGTATAGCAATTGATTGCATAAAACAAATATTTTCCTCAATCAGCTCACTTATTTTCTTTTTTTTTTAATTAAAAGCCCATGCAAACACAAATGAACCAACTACAAGCTCAGGTAGGGTATTTTGATTCTTCTTTTTAATTACTTCTTTTCCTAAGGGCAGGATGCACTGGATAAGAGGTGTGAGCTGGGAAAGGCTGGAAGTTTAATGGCAGAGGGTGCCTGAGTGCAGGGAAAGGTGGATTGCAGGGAGCTTGGGATGCCATGGCTTATCCAGGGACTGCTGATACAGGGGCTGGCAGCCAACCATCCTGGGTGGTACATGCCAAGGGGGTGATCTGGCCAATGTCTGCACTACTCATGGATAAAACACATTTAAAATATGCCCCCCATACTCTGCCAGGCTGCTGCCCTGCCAGTGTCCATGTGCTCTGGAGGGCTCACAGGGAGAGAAATAGCTCACCCTGCTCCCAGGAGAGAACAACACTAATGAGTAACCTCGGGGGTAGTTGTAGGAGGGAGTAATGAGCTTTTAACGGTGCACCATCAAAGAGAGAGAAACTCATTTCCTCTCCACTCAGCTGCTGTTTCCAGGCATGGCAGCAAGGCTCACATTTACATTTTTAAGCCATGTCAGTGTTTAATACATGCTGCACTCTGCTCTATGCTTATATATGGTTTACTAACATTATTAACTTTACATTTCTTCCTCTCCAGCAAACTTCACTCCCCTGCCCAACTACATGAAGGTGTTGTTACTAAGATACTTAAACAGTGTGTGCCAGCCAAGGAGACCTGGGATGCCAGGCATAAAACTGGAAGGGTAAATATTTATTCATGCACACGAGATGTCCCAGTCAAGCTCTGGTACCTCAAATGCAGTTTTACATCATGATTTTACGCACTTCAAACGTTCAGATACAACTCAATTTGACTAGTCAGTCATACCCACATTACCCATTGCTAATTATACTAAAACTTTGCAAAACAACACTATTCCTGCAGCATTCTTGCTGCCTGCTTGTTAATCCAGATATCCCTGGAGACAGTTTTGCTGGACTTGCTGATCTACATCCAGATGATGCTGGCAGGGTTTCAAAGGCATGTTAAGAGTGGCTGGGATGCTGTTTATCTTGGCTGTCCAGAGGAATCCCTCATGGACAGCCCTAAGCTTCCACAAAGCAAAGTCCTTTCCAGGGCTGGGCTGTCTAGTTTGTTTTAATTAAGCATGAACAATAACAGAGTTTCCAGTAAAACACCATTACCCTATTATGTTACAGTTTATAATGTGAACTAAAGTATATTAAAGAAGTTAATACACTTTCATCCTCTGAGGATTGATGGGGATAAGAATTGGGAAGGGAATTTGCATAACAGTGACCACCAGCAGACCCTTCACCAGTGCCAGAGGCTCCTGTGCAGGGACAGACAGCTGAGTAATCCTCAGTGCAGGCCTGGCATCGACTCCTGTGCCATGTTTCACATGTCATACAAAGACTGTGCCACAAGAAGGCTCTTAGGAACACATGGGTTTGAAATTGTCACATGCTGTTATCAAAACTATCTATGAAAATGTACATGGACAACAAATATATACACCAAAGACAGACAGCCCTGAAACACAACACATGCAGAAGCAGCAGGATTTTAAATGAACCAGATATTATGGTTCATTCATTGGTTTTTATGTTTAATTCACCATAATGTTCTGCTAGGGAAGAAGAATTGATATAAATTCTCAGAAGGTATTTATATAAAAATGTAGAGAAGAATGAAGCCTCTGATTAAAGGAGTTTTGGTGGATTTAGGATATGGAATTGTTTCTGCATAGCTCTTCAGAAATTCTGAGGTTAAAAAAAGAATAACTTTGGAAAGAAAACAGGCCTCTGCAGTAATACTTTCTTGCATATTTAAAATTCCATCAGGTGCTTTACATTTAGACATTCACATGTGTGGTATTTATATATACTGTGGAACATATTAAACCAACAGACATTTAAATTCCATACAGTTGCACCTGCAGTCAGGAGTTCTGTGCTGTGAACTGTGAATAATATCACAAGCAGAAGTTTTGAAGGAATGTTTATTGTGAACGAGCAAACAAACAGGCTTAGTGAGCACACCACAACTTTTATATGACAATTCGTATTTTCTTTTTTCCTTTCTCAGATGTGTGAGAGACCAAACCTGTGGCAGTTCACCAGCCCAGAGGCCTGCCCAGTTCCACTTCAGAGGTCCTGTGTCCCCAGGAGTTTGCCTGCGGTGCAAAGTGTCAGGGTGCGACGTACGCACTGATCGACCCCATCACCCACCAGGGTTCCCTCATCCCCCCCGGCCCTTCCCAGGCAACAGACCCCCTCCTCCTCCCCGCCCTTTCCCAGGCAATGGATTCCCTCATCCCCCCCAGCGCTTCCCAGTCCATCAGACAAGAAGCAAAAGAAGCACAAGTGACAGTGTTGATGTTGTCATTGTCCCCCAGTAACAACAGCCCCAATAATGCTCTTTCTGACCACAGCACACTGATCACTTCTCTATGTGATCACTGCACTGCAGGATCTGCTACTGATTTCTAAAATTACAACATAGTGGGGGGTGTAAATCTACAGGTATTTAATCATAACTGTCCTTCTGTCCCTTAATTTCAGATCTTTTAGATCTGTATTGCAGATCTGTAAAACCCTAAGCTTCAGTAAATACTCTCAAAGAATAATTGGGTCAGCTGCTGTTTTTTCTCATCAAGATTTTGTTTCCCTCTCGAAGTTCTCCTGGTTTTCCCTGTTGTACCAAATAAGTCAAATACTGGGCATTTAAGGAAGATTAACATGTCACAGTTCTGCTTTCTGAGCTCACAAAGAGAGATACGCCAAAGGTTAAGCAACACTTGTAACCAGTAATGCCTGAGCACTTCCCTAAAACAGGAACTTGAAAATATTTGGCTAAAGTGTTGTACATGTACAGCACATACAAACTATTATAAACTTTCCATAGGTCAGATTTTATTCGTGAAGATTAGAACTATAAAAAAATTGTTCATCAATTCACTTCATTATAGGCTTTTGTTTCATCCTTTTGATATGTATTCAGATTACATCACTTTAAGACAAGAAAGTGTTTCTTCACTTTAATGCTAAATTGTCCTAGTTGGAATGATTTGAGGGGGAAAAAAGTGAAAATCAATGATTTTCGGTTCATAATAGGAAAAAATACCTTGTTGATTGCAGAATTGTAAGGGATCACAACAGTCATCCCAGGGAAAGAGGTGGGTTAAGTTTTGATAATCTGGTGAATTTGGCCTGACTGTGAAAAGCATATTTAAGGCCACTGCTCAGTGACCATATGAGGAATATCATGAGCTGCCCTGTACTGAATAAATCTGCCTGGAGTCCAGGGGCTGTGCCATAAAAGAGAAAGAAAGTTCACTTTTTAAAGCATCTTTTTTCCTTTCATGCTTCATCCCTTCAATAAAGGGACTAGAGTCATTCTGAAACTCAACTTCTCCATTAATAACTTGGCCAGCTCTCAAACGCCCAATCCCACAGGTCTGCCACAACAGATAATTCCTTGTTCCTTTGAACTAAAATGCACACTAATTTCTTCTGAGGAGCTGTTGTTGTAAACAACCTTACCTACACTCATTCCCTTCTCACCTTAAGGACTTTCATGAAGACTTGATGGCCATTTTCTTTTGAGGTAGGAGATGAAATTCAAAGTGGGTTGTTATTAATTCAGAATCACCTGATACCTGAACACATCACACTACCTGAACATGGACTTAACACACAAGATTTGAACATTCACATTTGTAGAGTGATGTGACAGATCGACCCTGGCTGGACATCAGGCATCCACCCAAACCATCCTGTCACTCCCCTCCTCAGCTGAATGAGGGATAGAAAATATAGCAAAAGGCTTATGGGTTGAGATAAAAACAGCAAGAGGTCCCTCAGCAGTTACTGTCATGGGCAGAACAGACTCTACGTGGGGAAAAATGTATTAATTACCAATCAAATCAGAGCAGGATGATGAGAAATAAAAACTAAATCTTAAAACACTTTCCCCCCTCACCCTTCCCTCTTCCTGGCCTTAACTTCACTCTTGAATTCTCCACCTCCTCCCTTCCAACAGCAGCACAGGGGGACTAGGAATGAGTCTTGCATTGTCTCAGCCCTTCCTTCCTCCTCAGGGGAGGACTTCACGTGCCCTTTCCCTGCTTCAGCATGGGGTCCCTCCCATGGAGGACAGTCCTCCACAAACTCTCCAATGTAAGTCCTTCCCATGGGCTGTGGTTCTTTGTGAACTGCTCCAGTGTGGATCCCTTTTCACTGGCTGCAGTCCTTCTGCACAGGCTTCTCTCTCCATGGCTCTGCAGGTCTCTGCCAGGAACCTGCTCCAGTGTGACCTTCCCATGGGGTCATAACCTTTTTCCAGGCATTCCTGTGCTGCAGTGTGGGCTCCTTCTTGGGCTGCAGGTGGGTCTCTGCTGCTCCATGGACCTCCCTGGGCTGAAGGGCACAGCTGCCTCTCCATGGACTGCAGGGAAACCTCAGCTCTGGCACCTGCACCTCCTCCTGCCCCTCCTTCTGCACCGCCCTGGGGGTCTGCACAGATGTTTATCTCACATATTCTCATTCCTCTCTTCCCTGGCCACAATTACTTCTGCACAATAACTTCTCTCCTTCATAAATGTGTTCTCCCAGAGGTGTTACTGCCATCACTGGGAGGCTCAGCCTTGGCTCTGATGGGCACAGCTTTGACTGGCAGGGCTCCACAGACCAGCTCACACACTGACTGCATACCAAATGGATGTCAGCATTTGAAAATCCCTTGCAAGTATGTGTGTGGGTTTGGGAAATGAAAGCCTATACAGTGTAAATGCAAATTTAACATTTCCAGAAGCTAAAGGGAATTGAAATGCTATGCAGCCTCTTTATATATGTATTCAATGCCCCCATGCTTAAAGGAAAGTGTGAGTACTTTGTCATAGCGAAGAGACAGTTGCACTCAAAATGTTTTAAGCGAGTCAGAAATAAAAGATAATTGTTTTAAAGAAGGCATAAGTCTGAAATTATAAATACAGGATTATTATAGATACATCGTATTTTGGATTCCTTAGAAAATGCTTCTGTACAAAAAAAAATTATGAACATAAAATACCTTGATGTGACTCAAGAAGATCTGTGCTGCAATTTGACCTGTCCAGGAAACCTGAAAGTGGCCCTGTTTGCTCAGCTGTGGGATGTGTGTGCTCCACGCTGGAAGGGAACACACAGGCAGTGTGGGAACCGTGGCTGCTCACACACCATGCAGGTCCCACACAGACCAAGGTCAGGGACCTGCCCAGCTGTGCCACTGGCACCAGCACAAGCTCTAGAAGCTTTAAAAACTGGGAATCCAGTGCTGCAGTGGAAACAGTCTGGATTTCAAGAGCTTTGGTCCTTATGAAAAGATGGACAAAGTAGGGTAAACATATTGGAACAGGTGCTCATTGGAGTTGTGCTAAAAGGCATTGAAGCTCTGAGGACTGTGCTTGTTTCCTCACCCCAGGAAGGAAAGGCTGATCCTTTCTTTCCTTTGTAGCTTCTACTGCAGGACTAAGAAAGCTCTATCTGAAAAGTGGTTGCAGTGCAATCTTCTTTCAATCTGTGATCTTGTTCCTCCCTGAGTGTTTCAGCAACATGTTGCTCACGACAGCTCTGTTATGATGGATGCACTTTACAACCTGAGGAATCCTCAAGGACGGAATGATTTGCCGAGTGCAAACTAAAGGGACAGGTGTCAAAATGAAGGTGGGGAAACCACCCTCCTGCTGACCAGTGCTAAGAGCAAAGTGCAAATGTGTCTCCCAAGGGAGTCTACCAAACCCTTCTGTAACATTCCTGCTCACATTAACACATCCAAACAGACACTCAATGAAATCAACTGAAAAATGTGCTTTGAACCCATGGGAGCTGACAAAAGCACAGTTAAACTTACTCCACACAGTGCCTAGTTAAAAAAGGGGCACACCTGCTACTTTCTCATTTATATCTGTTAAGAAGAACAGTCACTGAGAGATTAAGCCCTCTCTCCATGATACCATGTACTAGAAGATGATTATGAAATAGCAGGAGGTATAAAAGGTAGAAAAGCCAAAGCCTGCCCTCCCCAGCTGCCCTAAAAATGCAGGGGCTCAGGCAATTCCTCCTCCTGCCTCTCTTAGCTGCTCTGGCTCTCCATGAAGGCAGAACAAGAGAATCCCCAGGTATGGAAATCTAATCTTTTGTTCATCTGTGACATTTTATTTATTTTTGCACAATAGGTATCTGTAGGTAACTGAAGGAGAAAACATTACACATCTCTCTAAAAGTGCATTTAATTTTAACTTACTGACACACAATTGTAAAATCTAAATGTGCTAGGAAGCATTAAAAATGTAGAATAATAATAATAATAATAATAATCCCTATAGCAATTTTTTTAAAATAAGGACTTGAATTTGAAGAGGTTTTACTCTGGAATGGAAATTTGCTTTTATAAATTAGTCTTATATTGGAGTAACAGGAACTAGGTGGCTAACTGGAAAATAGTTGCTTTGAGAAAGAGATTTGTTCCTTTTTCCTTTTCTCAATCAGAAGTCATAGAGAGTTTTTTGTTGCTCAGTTTGGGATGACCATTCTGTGTCCAGATTAGCAATTAACCTGCCTAAAGGTGGGTGGATACTGCAGGATAATGAAGTATTGCTGCAGAGCTGCTCCAGTGGTGTCTGTCTGCAGGACCCCAGGGGGATGCAGAAGGGTAGGACCGACCTTGTAATGCTCTTACAACTGGAAGGCTTCATATGTGGTAATAGAATTCTCCCCTAAATCTTTTCCCTCTGCAGCTCATCACAAAGCCTGACTTTTTTATCTGGGACTGCATACACTGTACAGAAAATTCTTCTGGCTGTTTTAGACCATTATTTTTGGATTAATAATAAAGTAGAAAGGTGATCTTATGCTCAAACTGGATTATAAATTTTCTCTAAAGTTTCTTATACTATGGTATGTGAAATTGCAGAATTACTGCAACTACTTCATAACTTATTAAGTGGTGTCTGTGATGTCAGACATGGTTGAATTGTGGGTTTTTTCATAAGAGAACCAGGTTAAGTCCAGGTAGCCCCACATCCTGAACCCAGAAACAGTCAGGAGAGGATGCTCAGGCAAGAATATGGATACAAACCTGTGAAATGCTTCCCTAGAATACTCTCCCAGTCACTATCAAATGTGGTGCAGGACTTCTGAAACAGAGGAAATGCTACATTGGTATTTAATAGCTAACTATGACTTTCTCTTTCCTAGATTTGACCAGGTTTATATTTTACTTTTACCTTCCACATCACCCTGCAGTAAAGATTCACATGCAGAGAGAATTTTCCTTTTGTTTGTTTCAAAACTACAACTTACAGGTTCATTCCAGGCCATGGTGTTGCTATATTGGAAGAGAATATCTCATATTAAGCCTCTCTATCAATTTATAGAGAGGCACCTCTGGCACCTCCTTTTTCCAGTTCTCTGACTTCCAACCTGAAATGCTTCAGTCAATTTACTTATTCCTAGTCTGGAAGATATTCTAACCTCTTGATCACTGTTGTTGCTGTTCCCTGAAGCTTGCCCTGTCCAGCAGTGCCCTTTCAGAGCTGGAGGACCAGGACTGTGTGCAGCAGTAAACACAAAATACAGAGAATCCCTTTAGAAACTCAAATATGGAAAGTCCTTTTTATTGCCCAGGTGTAGGTTCTCTTTTAAGTCGAGGGCTGAACCTCAGAACTGGATCCAATGATCTTTAGCAATTCAGTGTCAGGCAAGACACCCTTAAAGTTCTTGTGGTGGCAGATCTTGCTGAAGGGAGCTGCTGAGGTGTCCTGCATCACTTGGCATTTCCACTTTTGCTCTTGGCTTGATCTGTGTGTTCCCCTAACTCTCCTTTTCTCTGCTACTAGGAAAATAATAAAACATATTTCCTAATATTCTTTTACCATTTGATTTATCAGGTCTCACAAACTTTAGTAATATAAATAAATAAAAATAGCATGACATTTTTCATATCTGTTCCGTGGTGTATTGTCCCAGAGTCTTTGCATAATGGAGGATGAAACATCATTGCAAGAGAAACCTTGAGAGAGGTCCTTGCAAGCTGTTTTTGTGGTTGCTGTTTTTCCCCAGGTGCACCTCGCTGTGGGGCCTCACTTCATGAGCTCAACAAAGCCTTAAGGATTGAATTAAAGGCAAATGCAAGCTGCACCTGGCAAATCCAGAGGAATTCAAATCAAACAATTAGGCTCATTTTCTCCCATTTTAAGTAAGTATTTTCTATAGATATTTTTGTACTGTTTCATTTCACTAAAATACAGCATGGAAACGTATTGCCTCCCAATATTTCTCTGTATTGAACATATGTTGTGTACTACAATGAATGGAGAATGGTTTGTGTTGGAAGAGACCTTAAAGAACATCCTGTCCCAGCCCCCTGCCCTGGGCAGGGACACCTCCCACTTTCCCAGGTTGCTCCAAGCCCTGCCCAACCTGGCCTTGGACACTCCCAGGGATGGGGCAGCCACAGCTTCTCTGGGCACCTGTGCCAGGGCCTGCCCACCCTCACAGCCAGGAATTCCTTCCCAATATCCCACCTATCCCTGCCCTCTGTCATTGGAAAGCAATCCCTCTTGTCCTGTCCCTCCAGGCCCTTGTCCCAAGTCCCTCTCCAGCTCTTCTGGAGCCCATTTAGGGACTGGAAAGGACAATTAGATAATCCCAAAGCCTTCTCTTCTCCAGGCTGAACAACCCTCTTTTCTCAGCCTGTTTCCACCAGAAAGGTGCTCCAGCCCTCAAAGTATCTTCATGGCCTTCTCTGGACTTGCTGCAACACATCCTTTTCATGTTGGAGGCCCCAGAGCTGGACACAGCATTCCTGGTAGGTTCCCATAAGAGTAGAGGGAAAGAATCACCTCCCTCCATCTGCCTTCTTTTGAGGCAGCCCAAATCCATTAACTCTGAGCTGCACATTGTCAGGTCATGTTGAGTTTCTCATCCACCAACACCCCCAAGTCCTTTTTCGTCAGGGCTGCTCTCAATCTATTCTCTGCCCAGCCTGTATTTTTAGGATTGCCCCAGCCCACGTGTATGCATTTATCTGTGATCCTGTGTATCATCAGTGAGCTCAGGTGGTTCTCACTGTGTTTTTTTCAATAGATTTGCTCCTTCTTCAAGCTGTGAAACAGAAAGCATTAAAGTGTTTGATGGTCCCTCAACCAATTCACCTCTTCTTGGACAAGTGTGTAACAGCACTGATGCAGTTCCAGTAGTTGAATCATCTTCAGACAGTTTAACTTTTCTCATAACAACAAACTCTGTGGATTTCACACGGAATTTCTTTGTCTTCTACTACTTCTTTTCACCAGAATCAAGTAAGTAATTAAATACCTCTTGAACTGCACCATTAAAAGCAACTTTGCCATCAAGGGAAAGCTTAGGACTGCAATTAAAGAGTATTAACAGAACCTTTAATTAGTTTCACTCAGGTCTTCAGGCCTTAGAGAATGGTGTGAGGGAAAAATCAGTGAAAGAGGCAGCAAACAACAGTGCACCTGCAGAGATCCTAAAAAGTTAAATTTTACATCAAAAAATGATGGCAAAGGGACTTCACTTTTACTTACAGACTTCTACTCAGCTTGCAAATATTATATGGTTTACCCAGGAAGAGAATTTGACCATCTAGTCAGAACTCCTGCTGACCACAGGTCACAGAAATCAGTAAGGGTTTTATTCAAGAAGCTCCTTACTTTTTTCCCTCAGAAGATAAGAATAGCTTGGACAAAATCAATCTTAGCTTGTGACAAGTCCCTTTGATTTTGCTGACTTGAGGACATGGTATTAAGTTCTTGAAATCTCCAATTTTACAGAGTAGTTACCACCTCCTAGTTAACGCTGCTGCAGTCTCCAACTTTGCAGCTGAAAAGTTGTGCCCTATTTCTAGTTTCATTTCTCTCTCTGAAGTTTCCACTGATTCAATTTTTTGTTGTTTATCAAGTAAAATCTCTCAAACCTGAAGATTTTGCACTTGTCTAGAGATCATGGCCAATAGTTTATAGATTTCTGTAATATAAAGCCTCTCAGGGTTTCCTCTGGTTGGTGTAGCATCTTCATCATCAGTTTTCCAATAGGGCACCTAATTTACCCAAAGTGTGGCTGTAACTACACTGCTCAGGGTACCAAAGCTAAGTCATCTGCAGCCATCTCAGATGTCACCACACTGAGCCTCACAGAAATGGAATAGTGACCACTGGCTCCATTTTGCAACATCCACCTGACCTGAAATTCCCTATAGAGTTCCATGTTTTGTACCTGTAACCATTTCCAGAAGAATGCTAAAGAAACAATCCTGCTAGTTACATAACTTTAGATTTTTATTTTTTATGACTCACTATGTGACCTACTCTGTTACCAATATATCTACTCTACTTTACAGAAACTGAAGATTGTGGGGGACAATTAACTGGTTCCAATGGGACATTCAGCAGCCCCAACTACCCAGCACCTTACCCTGCATTTACATACTGTGTCTGGCACATAGAAACACCAAAAAACTCAAAGATAAACTTACAGTTCCAGGATTTTTTGTGAGTATATACCCTAATGCTCTATGGCTCTTAATTCATTCTGTTTAAAGGCATTGCTGTTCCAAACACAGGGAGCAGAAGCGCTTTCAAAGTTCTAGAATATCTATACACTTCTAAAACAAGTATGGTTTGTTGACTCATGATAAAATAATTGCAATATGTTCCACATCACTGTACATTACCCTGCAGCTGCTGCAGAGCCAGTCAGAGGAACAGAGAAAGCATTTCAGGTGACCAGCCCTGAGGGGTAGGTCGACTTTAAGCCAGCCTGAATGATCTGAACTTAAATTTATCACTATAACTAAAGTTTTTGCTACATAAGAAATGTGTTTAAAACCATCATATGCACTGTAATTGCAATTCAGAGCTGAGGGTCAAAGAATAAAGCAACTATTGCCCATGGTATGTCTCCCTCAGTGCTGCTGCTCATTGGGCAAAGAAAAGAGTGTGGTACTGGCTTAAGAACTTCCAAGTAGAAATGCTAATGGATGCATTTGCATAAGTAAAACTACTTCTTTTAAGAAACATAATTTTTGTATGTCTTCCATGATTTGTTTTTATAATGTCTGTTTGTGCACTCCTCTGTTCTCCATTCCTTTATTTCAGCTGAGTGAAATTCATCAGACACTTTATCTGCACTGGATCCTCTATCCAGTACAAGCAAAGTTGTCTACACTCAGATTTCCCTGTAATAATTTTTCTCCTGCCTACAGCCTGGAACTAGACAAAAACTGCCAGCTGGACTTCACAGCAGTCTATGATGGCCCCACCACCACCTCTGGCCTGATAGGGAAAGTGTGTGGCCGTGCTCAGCCCACATTTGAATCTTCCTCAAATGCAATGACAGTTGTGTTGGCCACAGACTCCTCCACCTCCTACAGAGGATTCTCAGCTCAGTATTCCAGTGTTCCACTGCCAGGTCCTGTGGAGCCCGACAGTGAGTGCACTTGCTCCTTCTCATGTCTGCTTCTTCATAAATACTGAAAATAACCGAGAGTTGATACTGAGGAGTTAACCCTATTTACACAATGCCCCCCACCCATTAGTCTCACCCACAGAGCATAAGTTATTGCCTGACCCGTCAGGAAAAGAAAGCCTGTCAATTTTGGGTGCTTTTTCTGGCTGGCACCACTGAAAACCTGAGTCTTTCCTTCTTTTGCACAAAACAGGCATAGTTATCATCCTGGAGATGCAAAGAGAAACTCTTATTGACTGGTTGGTTTAGTTTTGTTTGCTGAGATACTCAGGAAAATGCCCTTCACTGGTTGGTTAGACAGGGTTTAGGTGGGTCATAATTTCCTTTCCCCACAGCTGGACCGTTTTCCTTATTGGCTCTAGATGTTTGCAAGCCCATCTTCCCATTAACTGAGGTGGAAAGGGAGCCTGTAAAGCCTAAAAAATCAATTTCCTTCCCCATCATTTTGCACTCGCACTTTGATTCCTTTCCCCTTTTATAAAGGCAGTGATTCATTCTGCGTTACTGGGTTTAAAATTAAACTTTCAGCATGAATTTTACAAGGTTTTGCTTACAATTTTGAAGTTGAGCATGAAACTTCATTGCAACTTCTGCATGACCTCAAATGTACATGAGCCACCAAGTGAGAAATGACCACAGTAGTTTGTGCTCATGTGTTTTTGGGGTTTTTTTCTGCTCCAATGGCAGCATTCCTTACATGCTCTTCAGACAGCATGAGAATTGTCTTGAGCAAGCCTTATCTGGCCTCTCTTGGCTATAATGAATCTCACCTACAGCTGAATGATCCATCTTGCAGACCAGTTATAACAGATTTGGTGACTTTCTCCTTCCCATTGACCAGTTGTGGAACAGTTAAAAAGGTAAAGTGGGAAAAAAGTTACGTGCATAAATTAATACTAATTTAGGAATGATAAAACCCTGTAAAAGCAGTTTATTAATAGCATGCAAATTGATTTACTTTCTCTTAGCTCATCCCATTACATGTTTCCTGCCTTGAAGTTGAAAGAATATTTTTCCTTTTTAAGACCCTGATGATCCATGAGCCCTTTAAAGGAAGTCCAGGAAGATCCACACAAATTAATCCCAAAAGAATCCTAAGAACTAGTTCATAGCACTGTTTTGATAAGGCTGACTGAAATGTATCTTTGGTGCTTTCCACATTCCATGCATCCTTAACCTTTTTGCTGCATAGGTTAGTTCACTATTTTGAAAAACAGGAAGAGGGTTGATAATGTTTTTTTGGTTGCAGCCTGTTCCAGATTTCTAAGGTATCTTGAGCCTCTGATAAGCACAGCTTTGTAACTGTAGTGCTACTGCTTTTAACTGCTCTGCTCCTGCAATCACAGCTGAGCACTTCATGTGGTTCCTTCTGCAGGAGGAAGGTCAGAGCATCACTTACACCAACATCATCTCTCTCTCTTCAACTGGCAACGTTATCACCCGTCAAAAGAACACAGAGATTATTGCAAAATGCAAAATGGAAAACAACTCAACCTTAGAAGTCTTTTACATAACAAGAGATAATGTGATCCAAAACATAACTGCTATGGGAAGATACAATGTCAGCATGTCCTTCTACGACTCGGACTCCTTCTCCAAGCCCATTCATCAGTCCCCATATTATGTGGATTTAAACCAAACACTCTTTGCCCAAGTCAATCTTCATTCCACTGACCCAAATCTTCTGGTGTTTGTTGATACCTGTACAGCTTCTCCACAATCTGATTTTGGATCACTCACATATGACTTAATCAGAAGTGGGTAAGACTCTAAATTAATTTTATTACATTCTCCTAATATGTGAGGAAGTACAATCTAAGTTTCAAAGGTAGTTGTTTTATTTTCATCTCTTCCACATATTTTAGTAGACTGTGGTTGGAAGCTGAGTTTCAGAGAAATTTAAAGATACATAAACAGAGGTAGGAAAAACATGCACTCATTTTGGGGAAAGGAAAACAGCACATCATTGTATGTCCATGTGTGAAAACAATGCCCTAGTTAGTTATTACACTTCACAGAACATTATGAGAATTATTGTACATGGACTATTTTAACAGCTCTGTAAATTCTGTTGCAGCTGCAATAAAGATGACACTGTGGTAACCTACCCACCACTGGAACACCATGGAAGGTTCAAATTCAGAGCCTTCAGGTTCCTGCAGAGCTTTCCATCCGTTTATCTC
Organism: Sakesphorus luctuosus; assembly: GCA_013396695.1. Classification (NCBI taxonomy): domain Eukaryota; kingdom Metazoa; phylum Chordata; class Aves; order Passeriformes; family Thamnophilidae; genus Sakesphorus; species Sakesphorus luctuosus. Next base: position 50,725 of record VWZD01010248.1, read on the forward strand.
CAGTGTGACATTGTAATCTGTGACAGCAACAACCCAAACTCTCGCTGCACCCAAGGCTGTATCTCCAGGCACAGAAGAGCCGTTTCTCCACACACATGGAAAACTAACACTGTAGTGGGTCCCATCCGTCTGAAAAGAGATCTCAGCTCTGCTGATCCCTCAGGTAAAAGGAATATATAAAAATCTGATTAAGCTTTTCCGTGCTTTAAATTAATTACTTTCACTCCTCTAATGAAATAAGGGAATTATACAAGTCCAAAAGTAACAAGGATGTGAAGCAGAAAAGCATCCTTCACTCCTAGTTACAGACACAGGATGTGTGTTCATTCTGAGTTACAAATGGCAAGAAAAGATCAAGACATGTTTTGATGAGGGATACGTGGGGACCAGGGCTCATTTCTCAAGCCATAGAATACTCAAAATGCACGTTCCAGACCAAGGCTTTGTTACAACCTGTGTGTCTAACACTGCACCCAATTTCACTGTTTTATTTGTTGGTGTTACAGCTGATAAACACAGCTAACAGATTCCAGGCCAGGTTAAATCCTCCCTCACTGCCCAGTGGAACAGGAACACGGAAAGGACAGTCGAGGGAGCAGAAATTAAAAGCACCATGCCTTTAAATTAGAGCTGCAAAGCTGTTTCTAACACAACCAAGCTTTAGAGTCCCAGTCTGACAATACTCTTCAGCATCATTTGCAGTCTGCTCTGCAGTAGTCAAGTACTGAGGGCAAATAGAAACTTCAAAATATGGAAAGCTATTTTTAAAAGCTTATATTGTTACTCCCACTATGTGCATTGTTCTTTTTATGGTGCCCAAAGCTCTGCCTGAGAAAAGCACATTGTGCCACAGTGCTTTCAAATGTCAGATATAAGAAATATTTAGAATTAATCATGCTCCTAATAGTAATAAGCATACTTTTTCTTTTTTTTAATTAACCTTTCTAAAGTCTAGAAGCATTTTAGGTATGTTCCTATTTATTTCCATAGTGAAAGATTTTGCAGTAATGTGCACAAAATGGATACATCTATAATGTGAGGATTCAGGTGTAAACAGATCACACTCAAAGTCTTATAAAGCACAGAATGGGTTTCATAGAACCACAGAATCATAGAATGGATTGTGTTGGAAAAGACTTCCGAGATCATCAAGTCCAACCCTTGGGCCAACTCCAGTCCCTTTACCAGATCATGGCGCTCAGTGCCACGGCCAAGCTCNCAGCTGAGAAAGCATTAGAAGGCACAGTAATAGAACCACAAGTTCCTTTTTTGCCCAGCTTTGCTTCAGTAAATGTCTCAAATCTCTCTGGTTCTAAAGATAATGATTGCACAGCTTGGCAGAAACTTGGCTGCAGCAATACCAAGGAATTTAACATCGTGATGCTCTTCTGCACAACTGTTTTATTACCCATTTTTACAGCTCTTCAGTACTACATATTCAGAATTTGCAGTCTGGGTGGGTCAACTCAAAATGAAAATATCTGAAAAAAATGCTTATTTAATTTCCATTGAAAAGACATAGTATTCTAAGTTTTAAACCCTGTATTTTTCTCTCTACACAGAATCCCTCACTAAAGCATATGCTGAAGAAACCCCAAACCTGCAACAATACAACTTCTACACTCTTGCATTTGTGATTTTAATTTCAAATATTCTCATTGTGATAGCTGTGATACTGAAACATCACAAACACCAAGCAGGATACACTTATCAAAAAATCCAGAGTTCATTGTAAGTACTTCAAGAGATTTTGAATTTTCATCAACTCCTATTCAGATTTGCCACATGAAGAGGGGAAAAATAAAAATTAAAAAAAAATCAATACATTAACAGCACTGAAACCCAACAACACTTGGAAACAAATTTCAACTTCTTTTGTAATTAAAAAAAAAACAAAGAAACAAAAAACAACAAATAAAAAAACCTCTCAACTTAGTACTCTATCTTAAGACTCTGAAGTGTAAGAGTATGCATCTATTTCAGGGTGTTTCTTAGAAAGCATCTGAAAACAAACTTTACAGGCATGAAGTACAAGATAATTAAGGTCCTTTTTCTTTAAAAAACAAAAAGAAGGTTGTTTGAAACTGCATCTGGCAGGAGTTTGGCTGAGGGACAGCTGCAAGATGTCTGTTCAAAGCAAATTGTCCTCTCTTCCAAATCTCCTCATGTGGGTTACAACCATCAAGATGTGAAAGTCTACAAAAAACATAAAGTTTTCCTGGAGAAGAAAATATTAGGCAGACTAAATAAAGATACTGGATTGTACATGCCCATGCTGCTTGTTGAGTCAACACTTGCTTCTCCATCAAGGTTTTTTCCCAAAATGCCTTCGCACCCAACATGGGGGTTCACCATAAAGCCCCTACAGAGTCCAAGTTAAATGGTGCACCCCAGAACCAAAGAGCAAGAAACAGAATGAAGGATGAAGGGCAACGTTCCACGCAAGACAGACTTTGAGGCACATTCCTACCTCCCCAATGACAGCAGAACTGATCCCAACAGGTCAGAAGCAGTATGATGCTGTAGGGAAACTGCTCTGGCCCTCTGGATCTACACCAGCATGTCCTACCTGGACAGTCATGTTTTCCCACCTCTCTAAGGACAACTCCATAAACTGTCTAAATCAGGCAATGACAATACCACCCTTCCTCTTATAGATGAAGTAATAAATGTCTTCAACAGAAGTGCCATTAAAATAAACCAAAAACACAAACAAACTGCATTCTGTCCTACAGATAACATGTTTCACATCAAAGATCAACAGAACAAAAAAGTGAACTGATTCCAGGTAGGTAAAAAGATACACAGTAACTCAGTTTATTGAGTTCAAACCCAAACTGGGGAACTGTTCATATGGCTTTTAGCAATGTTCTTTAAATAAATAAGCCACAAAGGGCACACAAAACTCTTGTATTTAGGAAAAAAACACACATTCTTTAAGATCTTTCATAGAACTAACAAGTGTGTACAACAGTGGGTAGAATTACAGTAACAAAATGCCACTTAACAACACTGAGGTTTCTTACAGCTGTAGCTCCATAAATACTAAGCTTGGTAAAGTGTAATCCCCCTTAAAGTATTTACACTGAAATCCTACATCTGTTCATCTCTCTCCATTGGAAAACCCTTCGTTAGAATCATAGTGTGCTTGTGAAATTTTGTTTGGCTTTGAGTTCTGAACCAAGTCCATCAAGAGAAGCATTTTATTGTCTATGTGTGTCTGAAGAGCCTGGATTTGGTGATCAATATAGTCCATTAGCTTTTTCTCCATCAGATCCATATTCTTTGAGATGATCTTTTCCAAATAGGAGCAAATAGGCTGTTGTTCTACTCTGTAAAAAGAGCAAATAGAAAACTAAGTATAACACATTTCTTAATGACAAGGAGCATAATAAAGATTTAGGCACCTGAGCTTTTTTTAAATGTAAAATCTCATTTATCAGGCAATGAACTGTGGAAGGCATTGGGTTTTTAGCACAAGTAAAACACCCTGCCTACCACATTTTAAATTTCATTTTTTCCAGAAACATGCTATGGTATACAGTAATCTTTCAATTTTTCAAAGGCTCAATTATGCATTAGAGAGCTCAGTCAGCTAAAACAAAGTCCACACAATCCAACAGTACAGGGAGTTCAAATTCTGTCAGCATGGCAGACTTTGTCTTTCTCAGCAAAAGTGCTTCAAGAGTTATTCAAACTATACAGCTCTCTGGTTTTGCATCTGCTTCTACTCATTCTCTATTAGAAACCTGATTCCTACACAACATTCCTACATGTCCCGCTTTGCACTGTCCTTCCTTAGGTATCAAACCAGGTGCACTCTGTAGTTTGCTCTGTAAATGCCAACAAATGAGGAGGAACAGGTGTACACTAAGAACAGCAAAAAGGTTTGTCACACAGTGTGAAAAAAGGAAGATGTAAGAATTGGGGAGGTAGAAGTAGTCAAAATGAAAATGCAGTAACAGATGAGAAAGAAAAACTAAATGTGTATGAAAACGCAGGAACACAGTTTTTAAAAATTGTAAGAAGTGAAATGGAGGTAAAAGACAAACAGTTTAGAAACAACAAATGATGCAACTTCTTCTGAAAAAACTTCTGAATTCAAGCAGCTCACTTGAAAAACTGAAACCATACAGCCTTCAAAACCACATATTCCAAGATTCATTATTGCTGTTAACAAGAATAAAACACTGATATTATGTATTTTGTTTAAACTTGTCAATAAATACAGTAAAGCTACTACTTTCAGAAGTATCACAAACTTAACTCACCCAACACACTGAATGCCTTCCTCTTTAGCCACTGAGTTTTTCCTGAGCTGCCTCTCTCCATCTTTTAGCCGGAGGTGACTCACCTGACTGCATAAGTTTTGAAGGAAAGGAAGAAGCACCTGTGGGTTGGCTACACTTGGGGTTTCACTGGCTTGTTCCTGCACATGCAAAGATCCCATGACTTTCAAATCATTTCTGAGGTCAACTGCATTTTGCTGGGTAGTAAGTCTTTCAGAATCAAAAGTATTCCCTCTTTCAGGTACCTCCGTGTTCAGATCTCGATTTATTTTTAAATCTTTATACACTGTTTCACTTGTTACATGATTTTTAACAGGCAAAGAGTCACTTGCTGGCTGACCCAGTGATGACTGAACAGCTGCACTGTGCAATCCATCCACTGCGTGGCCACCTCCAAAGTTGGAATTTTTCCCCAAGATCCAATTAAGTTTGTCTCCAAGAGGTAAACTGTTCTGATGGGAAGAAGAACAATACAATTAATATTTAAGTATAAAATATAACAGAAATAATAACAATAGATACTTTTATAACTCAGCATTCTATCAGTGTGATGAAAAGATTTTAAAAGTAGTTCCGAATTGTATTGTTATGGAATAATAGAGGAAAACGTCTCCCCTGTACACACGATGTGTTAATTATTTTGTCAGTCTCTAAGAAAAGAGACTAAATTTTTACCACACTATGTCCCCAAGACTGAACACTTTTAACATCAAATGGATTCAAGATTCTGTTGAAACAGTTCACTCTACAGGACTGGGATCTAAATCAAATAAATGCTCTGTAAGAGCACATTCCCTTTAGCTGAAGGTAACATGCTTATAATGAGCATAAAGGTCAAAACCAGCCCATCTACTACATCTGAAACACTCCAGGGAATGTGCCCACCACCCCTGACAAGCAGTGACAGTGAAGATTAAAATCTTAATAACGCAGAGTTCTTAACCCTGGCCTTGGTGTATGCACAGTGGTTTCTGGAGCACGTGATCTTTATTCATTGAGCTCATTTGGGTGGCTAAACCAGGATTAAAATGGCAGAAAGTGGGGGTTAAAAAACCCCCATAACATCTTTTTCACTAAGTCCATTTAAAGCATTCTAACTGGTAAGGTCCCAGCTCAACACTACTGATATTTATAAAAGCACAGTGACTTACTTTCTGCTGACATCGGACCATGTCCATGAGCTGCTGAGCACCTGGAGACAACTTAGATCCCATCGATTCCATTATAGTCTGCACTCTGTCTAGATCTATGCTCGAGCCTAGTGAAGGAAAATCAGTTGCTAGTTTTGCAGACACTGCTTTCACTTCTACAATTATTTTACTGATGAGTACTCTGTGTTTCTCACCAAAGGAGAGCAGCTATTGCAAGAAGAAAAAAAATATTTTGGTTAGGAAGAAAATAGTTTCAATTTCTCTGTACGTAGGGGACAATGCTTTGTTCTTTGAATCTTGGGGAAAAGCAATGCTGGACTCTATTCCAGGGAAATTAAGCCCCTTTCTCCTTGCTACTATTCCCCAAAAAATATTGACTGGAACAGAAGTGTCTAATTGCCCCAAAGATAAATCAGGCCTTGATATTCTAAGCACATAAAGTAGTGGCCATATGATTTTCATAATCTTATTTAACCACATCAGAGTTAACAGTTGTAATTACAGACCTGCAGTTTATCTGGTTTATGATTTTTTCCTCTTAGACTAAGTTATCTATATCATACAAAGCCTTCAAGAAAACTGAGATACAAATTTAAAAGAACTCTGCTATCAGGCAAAGTACCAGCTAACAGATTTTTATGTGATTTTATGAAGTGATGGAGGGTATAAAGCCAATAATTTGACCACGAGAAATACAATTTAGTCAGCTCAGTGACTGAAAACACAAAGAAAAATAAAACAATTCTGTTCAACTCCCTACCTTAATTTTACAGGAGGTTGCAGGGCATTCAAACTTAAGGTGTTTGTGATATAAAGTAACCTCTTCAGTTTCACTATGAAAATAAAACAAATAAGTTGTGACATCAATACACAGAGTACTATTGTTTTTGTAGAAACACACTATATTGGTAAACATTTAGGGAAGAAACAAGACTGACCCAACTTACTTCTAGCAGTTTTAGTGTATAGTTTTTAGCATTTTTTTAGTTTCTAATAGCAGTTTTAATGCTCATATGCAAATTGCAATGAATTTTATGAAATATGCACATAAAAAATTACTTGTTCGTGTCCACAGACTATTCACTAGAGAAGCTTTTGAGGCTCACTACGTTATGCACACATCTTTCCTGAGGCTCTGAGTCATCTGGTTTTTATTTAGCTAATTAAGCAAGAGCTCTGCTATGTAATGACATAAAACCAAAACAGAAATGCAGCTTTACTTCCCCTGGCAAAGCATAGAAGGAAATAGTGAAAGGGAAAACAAAACATTCTTTTCTTAATTTTCAACATTCTTTGAAGTGTGGGATGATTACTTACTAAAGACACAGGAGATCTTTTCCAGAATCACAGAATAGTTTGGGTGGGAAGCAACCTTAAGGACCATCTGGTGCCACCCCTGCAATGGGCAGGGACACCTCCCACCAGCCCAGGTGGTTCCAAGCCCTGTCCAACCTGGCCTTGGTCACTCCCAGGGATGGGGCAGCCACAGCTCCTCTGGGCACCTGTGCCAGGGCCTGCCCACCCTCACAGGGAAGAATTTCTTCCTAATATCTAATCTGTCAGTGGCAAGCTATTCCCCATGTCCTGTCACTCCATGCCTTTTAAAGACTCTCTCGTCAGCTCCTTCAGGCACTGGAAAACACAATTAGGTCACACCTTCTGTTCCCCAGGCTGAACAACCGCAAACCTCTCAGCCTTTTTAAAGGCATCGGGTCTTTCACAGCAGGACCCCTCACACACAGACAGACACACACACACACACACTCAGACACACACAGACACACGCAGACACTCACACAGCACCTCCTGGCCGCTGTGAGCGCCCCCGGCCCCCGCGCCCCGCACTCACCCCGGGGCCCGGCGCTGCCCGCGGTTCTGTCCCCGCCCGGTGCCGCAGTACTCCTCGCCCACGTACACCTCCATGTTGCGGGCCTGGCTCAGGACGCCCACGGACACCATCTGTGCTCCGGCCCGGCACTCCAGCCGCAGCTCGCAGGGCTCCTGCCCGTCCTCCGTCCGCTCCGCCACCACGGGCTCGCTGCTGTGGGGGGAAAGGGACACGGTGCCGTTGTCCGTCCCGCCAGCCCCGCTCCCGCCCGGCCCGGCCCGGACCCCCGCATACCGCACACCGCCCTCACCCGGGCTCGCCATCCACCGCGCCCCGCCGCAGGCACAGCGCCCGGGCCAGGCCGCCCGGCGGGGCGCAGGGCCAGGAGCACCGCGCCGACACGCAGCGCGGCTCCCGGGCTGCCTCCTCCGCCTGGTCCTGCTGCGCCGGGGCCGGGCAGGGGCCGGACATCGCGGGCACACCGGGCGGGCTCGGCCCGGGCTCAGCGGGCGGCACCGACACACACACCAACACCCGCACACCGCGCATGCGCCCCCCGGGCCCCGCGGCTGCGCAGTGCGGCCAGGCGGGAAGCGCCCGAGGGAGCGGCTGGCGGGGCGCGGATCCCGCCGGGATTTGGGTTGGAAAAGACCTTCGGCCTCGTCGAGTCCAACCTGGGACCGATCAGCATCATGGCAGCCAGGCTATGGCACTGTGAGAAGTATGAATGTGATTCGTGTCAGTAAAACGAATGAGTTATTGGAGCTCCTTTAGCGACATGAGAAAAAACATATGGCCAGCCAGTTAAACAAAAATTCCAATTTACACCCACATGGAGAGATAAACAGGATAGTGTTAAATCACTTTATCTCTCATAACTTTGTCAAAGACCACATGAATTGTAACACAAGAGTTGAAGATTTAAACTTTCCCACATCTAAGGGAAGCAGAATTTATGGTGGGGTTATCACTAGGGTTGTAAAAGTAACTTAGCTATAGTAGTATATGTTAAACTGCTTAACAATGTGCTTAGAATGTTTATGCATGATCTAATGAATATGTATGTGAGACTAAATAAATGTTAGAATTACCCTGTGTTTGGGGTGTGACGGTGAGCAATGCCTGCGTCTGTCACACCTGGGATACTGAAATTGCATTTATCATATAATAAACTTTAATTGAAAACCTCCGAGGTTGAGACTTTGTTTCTCACAGCACTGAGCACCACGTCCAGTCTTACCTGAGCACCCCCAAGGACAGAGACTCCGCCAAGCCAAGCCCCTTCCGATGTCAAATCACGCTTTATGTGAAGAAATTCCTCCTGATGTCCAGTCTAAACCTCCCCTGCCGCAGATAAAACAATGTCCTCTTGGAGAAGAGGCCGACCCTGGAGCTGTGCCTGGGCAGTGTTGGGTTGGATCTCAGGGAAAGGTCCTTCCCCCACAGGGTGGTGGGCACTGACCAGGCTCCCCAGGGCAGTGGGCACAGCCCCAAGGCTGCCAGAGCTCCAGGAGGGCTTGGGGACAATGGTACGGGGTGGGATTGTTGGGGTGTCTGTGCAGGGATAGTGTTGGACTGAATTGTCCTTGTGGGTCCCTTCCAACTCAGCATATTCTGTGGTTCTGTGATATAGGACCACAGTGGGTCATCTGCTCCCAACTCCTCCCTGCTCCAGCAGGATCATCCCAGAGCACATGGCACAGGAGTGTGTCCAGACAGCTCTGAAGTGTCTCCAGTGAGGGAGACTCAACATCCCCTCTGAGCAATCTCTTCCAGTGCTCACTCACTGCACAGGAAGAAGTTCTTCCTCATGTTCAGGTGGAACTTCCTGGCCATCAGTTCCTGCCCATTCCTCTTGTCCCATTGCTGGGCAGCCCCAGGCAGAGCCTGGTCCATCCTCTGACCCCTCTCTTTAGATATTTATACACATTGATGGACCTCAGTGTCTCCTCCCGAGGCTGAGCAGCCCCAGCTCCCTCAGCCTTTCCTGATGAGGGAGGTTCTCCAGTCCCCACTCTGCTTCATGGCCTTCCATCATCCCCACCCCAGGACCTCCATGTCTCTCTTGTCCTGAGGAGCCCAGAACTGGACAGGTGGATTTATGGGAGGTTTCCTGTGGCCATGTGGCTTCCTGCCCTCACGTGGGCCAGAGGAGGTTGGAGGAGGTGTGGGATTGTTGGGGTGTCTGTGCAGGGCCAGGAGCGGGACTGGATGATCCCTGTGGATCCCTTCCAGCTCACGATACTCTGTGACTCTGTGCCCCTCACCTTGTTACAAACCCCGTTTGGTTCCCCTGCCCAGGGCCCACAGATGAGGTGCCTTGGTCTGCTCAACAAGGTGGTGTTGGGTCATAAGTTGGACTTCATAATCTCAGAGGTCTTTTCCAACCAAATTGATTCTGTTGACTGGGGGGACTTATGCTTATTAATTGATAATGTTATTAATCGATACACCTATCATTGAATTTTCTTAGTAGTTATTATAAAAATCACTGTATAGCATATGGCAAAAATCACAAGGTACAGACCCATCCTTGAAGATGCCATACCAAGAGGCCCCAGAGCCTCTTGTACAAATTAAAACAGCCCAAATACCCTATGAAACGAAGAAAAATCAGAAGATATGTCAAAAGTACAGGATAAGTGGAGAAATTCACCAATTAGACCAGTTACAGCTGCCAACAGATCCTGTTTGAAGCAGTTTTGAGCAAGAGGTAATAAGTCTGTGGGAGAAAGACTACTGACTTCATCCCCAAAGACCACCAGAGACCCCTGCCCCGAATTCCCATGGGGAAAAGCACAGGCGCAAGAAGGAGTGGCACAGCGTGGAGAAAATGGAAATCAGTTCTTGAAACTCATTATAATAACCCTGCCTTCTCTAAGAAAACAATGTTTATGCAGGAAGAAACAATGAATATGTATAACATACTTGCATATAAACCAGTTGTTAACTCATCCAGGTGTGCATGTTTTTGGAGGAGTTATCCCCCATGCACCCAGGCCTGGAATAAACTTACCTCTCTATAACTTACTGGATATAGAGTCTTCTTTCCACAAATCACTGAGATTCAGTGAAACGTGGTAAAATGGCAAAATCTGGTGCTACAGGATTCTCTCTTGAGTTGCGTTCACCACACAGGGGAAAGGCTATGAATAAACGAGGCTATAAATAAAAGATGGGGGTTCATTTAATTTTCAGTAGGATCACGGCTTCTGGGGTCGGGGAAAACTGCTCCTCAGGCAGTGACACAGACACAGACCCAGGGCTCGTGGGTATCGAGTTCTGCTTCCACCCCGTGCTTGGCACAGGAACATTCACCGGGTCTGTGACCATCAGGATGGACCTGAGCAGGCTCTGCACAAGCCGTAATTCCAAATACAGCCACCATTCCTGCTTTTTGTCACCTAAATCAATCTTTTATGGGATTTACCAGCAATGGGAAAATGGGTTTGCTCTGTTTTAATTAAAGAATTAATTAAAATTCATGAATGTAAATGTTTTAGTGTGCAAACTGTGTCGTCTTGGTCTCCTTTTTGTGTTTCTAAATGTGACTGATACTTCTGAAATGCGCTGCAAATCAATCTGGTTTTAGAAGCATTTGTTTTCTGATTTGGTGACAATGTGGTTGGGTGGAAGATTATTCTGATCCTGGAAGAGCAATGATCTGCACAAATTGCAGACTTTTGGTGAGAAGAATTGCATTTAACATAGAAGGGACTGGGTAAAATCCCTGTTTGGGGGATTTCCATGTGTTTGGGGGATTTCCATGTGCTCACATGCATGGCATATTTGATATTTTTAAAGCAAAGATGAAGAAAGAGAACAACAAGCTGAAATTTCAGAGTAGGTTGTTTCACACTGAATAGCCAGGATAAACATCCTAAACACTGTATTTGTTAGTAACAATATTTTATGTTTCTAATCTTGTAAGATCTCACTGTGGCATGAAAACCTTTTAGAATAAACCAGTTTGATCCCGGCATGGCCCGGTGCTCCTTCTCCAATCAGCATTTAAGAATGTGCTGCTTTTTATTTGCATTAAGCTGTCTGACCAGTTTTCTCGGAAGCCTGGTGGATTAAATTTGACTTCCCGTTTCCTTGGAAGAGATGCAGTATCAGGGTGCTTTTTCTGTTGTTTACCTTCGGAGCAGCCGGTTCTCGTTCTCGTTCCGTGTGGAGCAGCCACAGCCAGGAACGCTCTGTCTGCTCGGATACTGGAGTGCTTTCTCCGGGAAGTCTAGTCATGTTAAAGCACTGCCTATTTTGGTTCACTTTTGGACTAACTTTTACTGGAAAACCTTTTTGGGTAAAAGGTAAGCTTTTTTTTTTTTTTAACATAGTGAGAAATTTTCTTCTGGTTGTCTTGTATTCTCTGATCCTGATCATAATCCTGCTCCCTTTTTACATCAAGTCATGACACTTGCTCATTGAGACCTCAATTCTGGAAAAGATTACAGGTTGAAGCTTTTTATTGTTGAGCTCTTTGTGTTTTTCTTTCACTCCAGGATATTGTAGGTATGTAAATACATAATCTTCCATACAGGACACTGGTTGTGACAACTGCAGTCACCATCCCTCTCAGCAGTAGCAGAGACTGTAGAAAACTATTTCTTCTTCAGTAATGTGAGGGAAATTCCTACAGTTTCATTATAGTTCCTCATTAACTCATTTGCATTTATGATTTGGCTTCACACTTTAGATTTAAATGGAACACCTGAAATATTTTTTAGAAAGTGGTATTTTTATGGCATGCATTAAAGATGGTTTCCTGCTTTCAGGTGTCAAAATTTCAATTGTTTAAAAGAGCATTTGCATCACTAGTTCAACACACACACAGCTCACCAAACAGAATGGATTTTTTGATTTAGATAATAAAATGATTGAAGATTAAAAGCAAAGTCAGAAGGAAATAATGAGTGCTGATACTCTTTTCAGACCTGTTGCTAACAGTAACTTCCACATTTGTATTGCAAAGGCAGCCTGTAATGTTAAGCATATGCTACCTGCACCTAGCTTTTAAAAATCCTGATGTTATCTAACAGGTAGAGATCATGATTACACTGAAGAATCCTCCTCCTGGCTTTGAATGGGTGGTTGCGTGGCTTCTTTGCAATTATGAATTCCTTTCACAGAAACGTGGGAGGCTGAGAGTGACTTTGTACTACTGGAACTGTGAAGAAATCTCTCTGTTTCCTTGTGAAAGAACAATTAAAGAAGGAAGAAACCACTTTAATTATTAAAACCCATGTTATTCTTGATTCTGTTGCTTTTAAACAAAGAGCAATAGTTGTGTCTCTGTTGATCAAACCAGACTGATGTGCAGACAGGAAAAAGGAAGATGAATTTAAATTCACACAATTTCAAAGAAAGTTACAGGACATTGGTTATGTCTTTATATTTAACCATTTACCTGAAACCAGATACTTGGCAGGCTTCTTATCTTTAGCTTCCTGCATTAGCATGTTGTTCTGGAGATAATTCTGGTATCATGTAAAAGGGTAAAAACCTTTTGCAAAGGTTTGACTGTTGCTGGAACAAACATAATCCAGCGTTAGGCAACGGCAGGAGCCAAGATCATACATGCAGGAGGTGGAAGAACTATATCCAGAGGACAACTGTAAGTATTCCTCCTTCAGGGAAAGGATGGTTTGGAATTGTCTATATGAAGGACAAAGAAAAATTTGAGCTGTTATCACAGTTTATAATGTAAGTAATAAGAACAAGATTTAAAGCCAAGACTGCCAGCCAGTTTTGGACACGCTGTTTGAGAAAACTGTGTCTTAGATATGCAGGTTTTAGCACTTGACATCAGTTTTTTGGGGGTTGGTGTCCTCATTACTCTTGAATACAGTCAAAACAGCATTTCTGCTGAAAATGAGGCCATAGATATTTAGTTTAAACTCTCAGAAATTAAAAGTTCACGTCACCATGTTTGAAAATGTTGATTTCTGCACTTTCCAAGCATGATCCAAGAGCTCTGGAAGAGCCAGAACAGACCAAACTGAGCACAGGCAATCAGGTCCTGAACTGGTAAAGTCACTCCTTCTCCATTTCTGGCTGGATTAGAATGTTCTTTTGGCAAAAAGATCAGTCACCCCTGTGCATGTGCTGATGGAAAGTCTTACCCTTTATGATTATTTACCAATTTCAAACTTTATTTTCAGGTGTATCTTCTGAACAGACACCCAGACTTTCTACATTAGAAATAATCATTCCTCGCAGTTTAACAGGCAGAGAGAAACATCACCCATTTTTTCAGGAGGTTTGTGATTCTGATTTTTTTTTTCTTCTGATGTTGCTGTTTTTCCAAACACTGTCCTATATTACATACACAGAGTGTATAGTATATCGAGATTTTTGTGAAGAAATTTGCCCCAGACTATTTCTTCAGATTTGTGGTGTTTTCAACTAGTTTTGAGCAAATTTGTTCCCATAAATGCCTTAGGGTTAGGGTTAGGGTTCCCTGGGTTGCACTCCAAGGTAGTGCCTTCCAAACTTCCAGTTTTGTTAAAAACCTTGGAAGACAGAAGTGAGAAGGAACATGAAGAATATTTCCATTTTCTCTGAGTCAGATCACATGTTGAACTTGCACTAACATTCATGCTGTCCATGTTCTGGTCTTTGGATAACCAGAGGATTTCAACTATGTAGCACCTGAAGGGTAAAAATGGTCCTGCAGAGTTGCACAGGTGAAAGTAAAGAGTTAAAAGAGAGACCTGAGCCTTAATTCTTCAGTTCTGAGGTAACTTACCCTTGTGCTACATATCGAGTTCAGTTCCTGTAGTAACTGTTAATGAAACAGCATTAGTCATCTTTGTGCAAACCAATTAAGGAATAAAGGACTCTGTGAGTCGTTTATCTGATTTACATAGGGAGGGTCACAAAACATGATGTGGTGCTTAGCAAAGAGTGCACACATGGGCTGTGCCCTCCTGTCCTCTGAGTGAAAATGTAGAGATTAATAGAATTTAAACTTTACATAGGACAGAATGTACAGTGCACTGTCAGAGACTGAAATACAGAAAGGTGAGGGCTTGGAATCTGTCTTTTGGCACAAACTTAACACACACACAGTAGTTGGACCTCTATTTTCAAACAAAACATGGAACTGACAAAACAAAGTAGGAAATCACCTAATTAAGTGATATCTTTTGTTCTGTTTTCAGGAGCATTCAGGTGACACCCTTTCTTACTCGGTTAAAACCAGAAATGGAACATACCTCCTAAAACTGAAGAAAAATAAGTATGTGATAGTGTTCTAAGGAATCGTACCATCCCGGGGTTAGTCACATACAGACAAGCATTTTTATACTGAAACAATTCAGAAGAAACCATTTCAATGGCAGATTGTAGTAATTACCAAATTACTCTGGTAAATAGTATTAAATATGGTATCACTGTTATGGCACTATCTTGCAAATAGAAGGAAATAACTATTCTAGTTGTGGAGAAATTTATTTTGATTATTTTTTATTAGCCATTGAAGACTGTACATTCAGAAAATCCTTAGGGAAAATTAGAGTTCAGTTCAACATTAGCTTTTTATTAGCAGGGGGAAAGGTTGCTAGCTGTGCTGTATTTGAAGAAATTTTTCTTTCTGTTGTTCATCATTCCTGAGCCTGTAATAGTCCAGGCTCTTATGCAAACAAGTCTGCTTAGATTCTTCTCTATGGATACATTAGTTAAAATATTTCAAAATAGCTTCTTTTCCAAAGACTCCAGCTCATTTTAAGGCATTTTTTTTGGTGTGCCTGGATTTTAGTAATAATTTGCTAACAGAATGTAGCACTTACCGATATTCTTGACTTATTTCTTGCTTTCTAGACCTTTAAAAGAGCAGTAGTTTATTTTTGTTTCCAGAAACCTTGTTAGTGAAGACTTTATGCTGTTTACATATGGGGAAAATGGGAAACTGGAGGCAATACAATCCAAAAATGAGGTATTGTATATAATTAAATTTCCCACTTTGTGTCAGAATTTCCTCAAATTGGGGAAGCCAAGAAAAAATATGTTTTCTGGGAATGGAGATTTGTGAGTTTTCTCGGTTGTAGCATTTCTGTTTAGCAGTTAGCAGTGATAATAAACAGAAGGTTCATGTGGGAATTGGCTGTGTGTGGTGATACAGCATCACTGTCTCACAGGATGTGAAAGGAGAAGCCAGGAGATCATGCCAAGACTGAATTTGAGCTGCCTGATTAGGTCACCTTTGCATAGTATGCAATTAAAGGTACAATGGCAGCATCAAAGCTCTGTAATTTTTCAGTCCTGTATCAACCAAGCCTTATAAATACTACATTTAATTTCAACTTTAAAATGCATGTGACCTCAGTGGGACTTAATTGGGTGATTTGTGCTTGGGAGATCTTCTCAGATTAGCCTTTGAGAGGACTCTAAGAACAAGAATGAGCAATGTAGATTAAAAGATTTTAAGATGGTGACAGGTTAAATAAAAAGCTGTCTGTTTTCTAGAACTAAGAGACCAAATGCTATTGTAGGCACTCAAGTCGAGTGATATTTTACTCCAAGAAGGTTGGGATTACTTTCAAAATACAGAACTCTGTAAATTTGTAACAGCCAGCCTTAATGGCATGCAACTAATATGGTTAGTTAGAAAATAGGTTTGCAGTTGAAGGCAACCACCTTGTTTTGTCACTAATTATGTGGGTTTGTTGCCTTTCAGACACACTGTTATTATCATGGCATTGTTGAAGGAATTGCTGACTCAACTGTGTCTCTCAGCACCTGTGATGGCCTGAGGTATTACCTCTTCCTTTTTCAGGATAATTCCTTGTGCAGCACCAAAGTAAAACAGAAAAAAAAGTTCCCAAAACCCAGTTGCTATTCACCATACAGCTGGAGAGAAAACCCCATCCTACATCACAAATATCTTTCAATATTTCACCTTCTGATGAAGTTGAAACTCCTTACAGGAGTAAAACCTTACAGGTTTTACAGTTTCTCTCAACTCCCACTTTTTCCCCCCTTTTCGAAAATACCTTCACAGGAAAAAGAAAATAACATAAGAGAAACCCCAATCTAATTATAGGCAGACCCTCTAGTACTTGATGTGAATGTCTTGACCAGAGATAGCTTTGTAGAAGTAATCTTACCTTATGAAGCTTTTGTTGAACTCAGAATACTCCTGCAAACAATTCTGTCTTGGGAATGGACACATTTCAAAAGACAAACCATTTCCATGAAGAAAATTTTACCAAATTTGTATTTGAAACGATTTTTTTTCTCTTTCTAATACAATAAAAGTACACAATTCATCCACATGTCTTTCCTGTATGGTATCACAGTAAGATGTCACTCACAATAAATCATGACATATCCTTGCATTCCTTTAAATCAAGGATAAAAGGTCAGCATTCTGGTATTTGAGGTAATGCTGGATCTCAGTGTGCAGAGCATATATTGCTTTTTGACTTCTGCAAACTTAGGTCAAATTTTTTTGTCACCTGCTACTCACATTTTTTAGTTTCTTTTGCAAGGTATAAACTAGAAAATTCTTTTTCTAAATATAATTCTGAGATCTGGAGCAGAAGATAACAGCTTCTGAAAGATTCTTGTAGAGCAAATGGGCATTTACCAGGAGTTTCTGAGCCAGGGATTCATGCAAAATCTTTGTAGTTACCTGAACTCTGCAGTGCAATGCTGCTGTGGCCCTCAGAGATACCCTGGTGATTGCTTTTAGCCTCTCTTTCTATCTTATATCTCATTTATTAACAATTTGTCTTTTTTTTCTTTGTTTTCTAACTAATTCAAGGAGCCCACTTGTGTACAATTGAGTATTTTAAAT
This sequence comes from Sakesphorus luctuosus, assembly GCA_013396695.1. Taxonomy (NCBI): domain Eukaryota; kingdom Metazoa; phylum Chordata; class Aves; order Passeriformes; family Thamnophilidae; genus Sakesphorus; species Sakesphorus luctuosus. Next base: position 67,795 of record VWZD01010248.1, read on the forward strand.
AAGTCCTGCTTTGTCTTTCATGGGGCACTTGAACTTACCCCCCATATTGAGCTACTTTAAGATCATAATTAATTTCATCATAGTGGTGTGAATAGTTCTAGTTTTTAAGTATCCAGCTGTCACTCACTCACCTGGTCTTAGCCACAAGGGAAAAACTATGGAATAATTTTTCATTCTTTTATGATTATTAGGGGAATCCTCTACATTGGTGGCAAATGGTATGGAATGGAGCCTCTCAACACATCCAGCACATTTGAACATGTGTTTTATGAATTAGAAGACAAGCAGGATACGCCCTTCCACTGTGGGGTGCTGAATGGCAGCCTCCAGTATGAGAAGATGTTTGTGAAGCAGGCTGTGAAATACACATTTTCCTCAAACACTACCTCTAGCAGGGACAAGCTTTTGAGGGTAAATTTATTTCCATTTCTCTCTTGATCTTCAGTATAAGGCCGTCTCCTCAGCCTGTTCCAGCAAACAAGGGCCTCCAGAGCTCTTGCTTTGGCACAGGATCGCTCCAGGTGGGTTTGATCTGGCAAGTCACTTCCTTGTGGCCTTCATTTTCGTGGATGCCAAGCCAAACTGGTGGGAATACTGCTAAGGGAATCCTGAAACAGAAGAGCAGCACAATGGGAATCTGGCATAGCTTAAATCAATCCTGGGGCGGTCCTGTGGTGTAAAGGAGAGCACTCCGGACTCTGAATCCCAAGGTCGTGAGTTCAGGTCTCAGTGGGGATCATCCCCTGGCAGTTCAAGCCTCCCTGCCATCCCATCCCATCAGATCTTGGATGCCAAGCAGGGTCAGCCCCGATTAGTACCAGGTGCTGTGACAGTCCTGAGGACTTCCCTGTCACTGTCCCAGCTTGCTCGGCCGTGGCAGATGGACCTTAGGACTGAAATGGTGGGGCCAGTTCTGTGCACGCTGTGCCTCACCTAAAAAATCCACTGTGCAGGCTGGAAGGGCACACCCAAGTGGGGGAGAGCTCTTCGCAAATCTGCGTTCACAAAGTCTGGCCATACACACATGAATCAATCCTGCAGTGAAGAGTAGAGGCTGCCCAAGACAGCTGTGGGTAGGACAGGAAAGGCATGAGCTGCCATTCAGCTCATCCACCCCAGTGCCTGACCTGGTGTGGATTACTGACATACAGATATTTATGTGGCTATCTAAGGCCATGTTAGAAAATGCAATTAGGAAATTGCTTTATAAACACATGAAATAAAAATAATGAGAAACATAAGTGAAACACCTTGAACTTGTTAACTTACTGTGCTTTCTAACTTGCAGGAGAAACGAGCTGTCCTGCCCCAGAAGAGCTATGTAGAATTATTTGTGGTTGTGGATAACAAGAGGGTAATTATATCATCCAACCCTAAATGCATTTTATTGTTTTGTTTGGGTTTTTTTCTGACATTCTTATATGGTGTTTTACAGTTTTTGCTGAAGAATTCTGATCCTGCTGCGGTGCAAAAGGAAACAGTTGAGCTGATTAATTATGTTGATGGGGTAGGTCAGATAAATTGTCTGGATTCAGTGGTTTCTACCTTACAATTTTCAAAAGAACAGTTAATGCAGTTCTGAAACTGTATTTGGAAGTTAAACAACAATTTGTAACACAGTTAAGGCACATCACAAATCTCTGCACGAGTCTTGTGTGGGTGCAATCAGGGGGGAGATTCAAGATATTTTTAAACCACTTCTGTGTGCTCAAGGAACATGAACTTTCCAGAATGTTTTACATTCCTAGAAAGAGTATTTCTTTTGTTTGTAATTTTTTATTAAGAAAACTGTCATCACTGTGAACAATTCCACAAGCTCTCTGATCACCTGTTCCCAGTTTCTCTTCAAGACAATTAGCCAAGGAAATTAATGAACATGGTCTCTCCAAATGAAAGATGTGTTTAGGTACCTTCATAAGTAGATTGTCTTAGGTATATTTATTTTTATATTCTAAATAATTGTATTTATAACTTATAAATATTTTAGGTTTTAATTTATAAATACAAATAGATATTTAGTTTCAAAGAAACTAAAGTTATATCTTGGTCACTATGGTCAGCTTATGGTTTACTCAGTAGTAGTGAAGTCATTCAGAATTCCATCAAAACATACTGATGGGCATTAATTATCACTATATGTTTTTCAGATGTACAGACCATTAAACATCCAGATTGTTTTGGTTGGATTAGAGATTTGGACAGATGCAAACCACATATCTGTAATGGACGGTTCAGCCGGGGATGTGCTGGGTAGATTTGTTTCTTGGAGACAGAAAGATCTTCTTAAGCGATCAAGAAATGATGTCAGTCATCTCATAATGTAAGTTTGCATTTAGTGGGAAAGCTACCCATGCTGCCAGTGTTAATGTACATGAGTTGGAGGTTGTATTTGAATAAAAATAAACTTGGAGTAAAATTAACTGCACTTCTAAACTGTTTTAACTTAGAAAAATGACAAGAAACTAATTGCTGAATTCTTAAGAGTTGATCAGCTCCTGGGCAGGGGATTGGACCATTTGACCTCCAGGGGTCCCTTCCAACCTCAGCCATTCTGTGATTCAGTGAACTCAGAAGCAATGACATTGGTTTTAAACTGTTATACAGATTTTCTTTATTAATTGCACCTGATGTGGTACTCAATTTCTTCTTGACTTCAGGAAGACCAAATCTTGCCTTGCAATATTTCTTCCAAACTCATCAGTGTCTTTTAGTTGAAATCATGATCTTTCAACACATCTTTCAACACCACCTTCAAACTGCTTTTGTTGCAGAGGGAGAAGCTCTTTCAAGGGATCCATTGGAATGGCTTTTGTGGGAACTGTCTGCTCACAGGTCCAGGGAGGGTCAATCAGCACTGTAAGTACATCACATTGTGGGTCATGGAAGGAACTAGCCCTTCACCATGTCACCCTGATCTTGGAGACTAGTCTGGAGTTGTGTGGATTCTTGTGTAAAGACTTGTGCATATTTTACACCTTTTATAAAAAGTACTTTTCTATTTTTGTCAAATTCCAGCCCACTTGGCAGATTTACTGTTCAAATAATTCTTTTTCTCACCTTTTGTAATTCATCTAACTCAGTGTTGCATAAAAAAAGCCCATCCTCATAACCTTAAAGTTCATAACCACAGTGGGTTAGGGATGGGAATGCAGCTACAAAATAATGTGTGGGGGGTTTCTCTTTAAATAAATAGTGAACATAACACACTATATTCCCAAGTGTCTGGAATTCCCCATGGGAAGGCTGTAAACAGGCAAATGTTTTAAGTATGGGAAAATTAGTAAGAAACTAATTTTTTTGCCACCCTTGGGGCAGTCCCAAAGGTTCCTGTCCTTGAAATAGGGATGTGACAACATTGAGAGCAATCTCAGAAGCAGATTCTGTTCTTTAATAGTAAATTTGTCATTGAAGACTCCATTGAAATCAGTTTCATGAGTGATGAACTGTGTTAAACAATAAAATAGACTAATTTCAGCTGGAAGGGACCTACAATGATCATTTAGTCCAGCTGCCAACGTTATTATTCAGAATATGATCCCCATGGAAGCAATAGAAGGAGGGGCAGAATCTGGCCCTACCTGAAAATAAAGGGACAAATTGCCTGTTCTTGCTGCTTCTGCCTTGCAATATAATTTAGTATTCCAGTTTCAAAGTCTCTAAGAGCTTGGTGATGGGAATAAAACACTAGGCACAAACAGTATTTTCTTTAGATTCCCTTTTTTTAACACTGATTCTCTTTACTAGTTGAATCATGACAATATGTTACGTCATGCTACAGTCGTTGCACATGAATTGGGGCATAATCTTGGAATGAAACACGATGACAGGAGGTGTCCTGCATCCTACATAATGCACAGCACAGATAAGTAAGACCTGCAATTATTTGGTTTTAATAATTTATTTTAATTGCATGACTATGCCTTACAAGCTATGAAGCTCCTGTGAATCGTAATAAAGTAAAAATTAATTATCTCATGATCTCCTGGCATTATGAAATGATACATTTATTATAGATTGACAATAATTTAAGGGCTTGAGTTGTACATGTTCCTGTAAGCAAAATATTTATAATAATAAAACATTGTGCTTTCCAGTGGATCCAGGAACTTCAGCACCTGCAGTGCTGATGATTTTGAGACCCTTATTCTAAATGGAGGAGGAAACTGCCTTAGAAATCCCCCCAAAACAAGTAATGTGTACAGAGAACCTGTCTGTGGCAATAATGTGGTTGATAACAATGAGGAATGTGACTGTGGCAAACCCCAGGTAATGGATGAAATTCAACTGGAGACTTGTTGTATATTGTATGATATTATGTTATATTATTCTATATAATACTGCCCTTTTGGTATACCTGACTGCATTAATATCTGAGGCATTTGCCTTGTAGTTTTCCATTTTTGCAAGCAGTATAAGAATAAATTTTAGTAAAAGCTTAAAATCATACTTTGATTTTGATATGGACTCCATTAAGGGCTACTGGTCTTCACAGAACATCGAGGCAACTGCTGAGGCAGAAATGCAGTTCAGTGCAGAGTATGTGGAAACACCACTGGGTTTTGTGCTGGTTTTATCATCATGGACATTTCTGTCACGTGATAGAGACTACTTATCTATAGAGCATTTACAGGTTTCTTAATTTTAACCTTTAAACTTTGCCCACAAAATTACTTTTGTGAGTCATACTTGCATTGTTAAAATGTCCCTCAAAGAGTGGGATGTATTGGTTTGTTCTTCAGGAAATAAAAGTGTCTCAGAAAATATATCAATAAAACCAAAGGCTCTCAGCAAACCCTGGTTCCATTGTATAGATATTCTTCTAAGTCATGAAAAGAGACCAACAGTTCTCTACATCAAACTGCTTCTGTAGTGGGAAAATAAGGTGGGGGGAAGAATGATCAGAAGTGTTATTTAAAAACCAGTGTGTGCTGCTTCTTTCAGTGTCCATTTAAAGTATAAATCTGTCCTAGAGGTTTACCCAGCTTTACACCCCGTGCCACAACACTCCAAACCAGCGTTTTTCTGATGACTTGTACAGAAAAAAACAGCCACAGTGTCCACTGGTTCCTGTTAGAGCAGGAGGCTGTCAGAACATTATAGAGACAGGGATCTAAAGTCTGGCTTGCCCATGCACTTGGAGTGATGATGTATTTCCCCAGCTATATAAGGAGATAAAAACAGTGTCTTCTTGCCCATGGCTGTTCTTCAGGAATGCTCCAACCCCTGCTGTGATGCTGCAACCTGCAAACTCACACCTGGATCTCAATGTGCTCAAGGACTGTGCTGCAAAAATTGCAAGGTAGGTGATGCTTTATTAAGCAAAATCGATACTATTCACTAGGATTTTTTAATGTTTGAAAAAAGCTACCCTAGTCCTCTTGACATATTTTTACACCAGTAGAGGGCAAGTAAGAAGAGGAATTTGTCTTCCTTAACATCACTAAAGATTGTCGTTGTTTCACAGTAGAATTTCTGATGTTGCAAACTGAAAAGTGGCATTCCTCTCTGCTTCCAGTTTAAAGTGGCAGGAGCTGAGTGCAGAGCAAAAAGGGATTTCTGTGATCTGCCTGAATACTGCAATGGAACCAATGCCTACTGTCCAGAGGACGTTTACATCATGAATGGCCACCCCTGCAGCAACAGCAAGGCTTATTGCTACTATGGAGTGTGCCAGAGCTTTGATTCACAGTGTGAATCTATATATGGGAAAGGTTTGTTGTCAAACCACTGGGAGACTCCTGATAGACTTCTCCAATTTTTCTTTCTCGTATTTCTCAGATAGCTTAAAAAGACTCATTATTTTTTGTACAGGGGCACGAAAAGCACCTGATATATGCTTTGAGAAAGCAAATATCAAAGGAGATAGGTTTGGAAACTGTGGAATGAAAGGTGGAGTGTACAAGAAATGCCCTGTCCAGTAAGTCACCAGCAAGTAAAACTAACCCTAAAACATTGAATATAAAAAATATATTGTGTTACAAACCCTTAAAGCGTGAGATTTAAAAGAATATTTCCTTGAACTGCAAGCTACAAAATTCAACTGGATGGTGTATTTGCACTGATACTGGTTTTTTTCTGTTCACCTTGTCTGTGAGTGTCCTTCATTCAATACAGGCATAGTCTGTGTGGCAAACTCCAGTGCACATCTGTCAGTCTTCAAAACCTTCCTGCCTGGAGTGTGGTCAATAATGCATCCGGGGTTTTGTGTTGGTCTTCTGACTTTGACTTAGGATCAGATATCCCTGATCCTGCCCAAGTCCACGATGGGACAGCCTGTGGAGAAAACAAGGTAAGAGGCATCACAGCAGCAGGATGCAATATATTCCACCAAGTGGAAAGTTCTTAACTTCCAAAAGCATTACATAGCTCTCTTGTTTGTGTGCCATAATATAATGGAAAATTTGCATTTTAAAATCTACAAAAATAATTATAAGCTCTTCAAAAACTGAGATGCTACAAATATATCAACTACCTTATCAGTTATTCAAATTACTCCATCAAAATGCATCCACAGAGTTCAGAAAATCTGAGACAAATACAGCTAGTGAATATTAATGTTGTACTTTTTCTTGAAATTTAAGTAAAAGCTATAGACTTGTAAATATATATATTTATATAATATATTCACAAAGGGATGGGATTATTTTTTTAAGTTTTGTGTTTGCAAGACTCTAATTACTTCTTCCAGGCCTGTGTAGGTTTTGAATGTGTTGATGCAACATATCTGGGCTACAACTGTGATGTAAAGCAGAAGTGTAATAATAATGGGGTGAGTAGATGGTGCTTCATGTTTCTAGCCTGGTGCAAATTCGCTGTGTAAAAGCAACAACCACCCAGATGGCTTTGCTTTTTTTCTGATCTGTATTAAAAGTTAAATCCATGTTTTTACCTGTAATTCCTGTTGCCAGGGCAAACCTCTTAGCACTAACACTGAAAGGCATTTCTTCAGATTTTCCCAAAGGAATTTTTTAATAATATTGAGTCGTTGAGTTGCTAAAGGAAAATAGTCCTTTGAGGAAGATGGTCTAGTAATTTGTGATTTATATATGTCTCTGTGGAAGATAAAAATGCAGTCCAAAGGCTGAATTCTTTGGACTCTAATTTATTGCAGGCAAATAACAACACAAATGTTAATTGCTACAGAGAATTCACTTGAGGTATCAGGATTACTCAGTGGTTTGGGATGTTATGGAGGGGGAGAGCTTATTCCCAGTTAACACTTGGTGTATTTCTATGTAATACTATGCAGTATTTCTTGTTTCCACATGCAATTCCTTATGTGGAGTTCCAAATCCAAACTGAAGGTTGCACATGGCTGCTCTCAGAGTAGTGTTGTTGGACTAATCCCTTTGTATTGGTGTAGGTGTGTAACAACAAGGGGAACCGACCCATTAATCCCTGTTGTATTGGTGTAGATGTGTAACAACAACAGGAGCTGCCCTGCCTGACCCATTAATCCCTTTGTATTGGTGTAGGTGTGTAACAACAACAGGAACTGCCCCTGCCTGACCCATTAATCCCTTTGTATTGGTGTAGATGTGTAACAACAACAGGAGCTGCCCTGCCTGACCCATTAATCCCTTTGTATTGGTGTAGGTGTGTAACAACAACAGGAACTGCCCCTGCCTGACCCATTAATCCCTTTGTATTGGTGTAGATGTGTAACAACAACAGGAACTGCCCTGCCTGACCCATTAATCCCTTTGTATTGGTGTAGGTGTGTAACAACAACAGGAACTGCCCCTGCCTGACCCATTAATCCCTTTGTATTGGTGTAGATGTGTAACAACAACAGGAACTGCCCTGCCTGACCCATTAATCCCTTTGTATTGGTGTAGGTGTGTAACAACAACAGGAACTGCCCCTGCCTGACCCATTAATCCCTTTGTATTGGTGTAGATGTGTAACAACAACAGGAACTGCCCTGCCTGACCCATTAATCCCTTTGTATTGGTGTAGGTGTGTAACAACAACAGGAACTGCCCCTGCCTGACCCATTAATCCCTTTGTATTGGTGTAGATGTGTAACAACAACAGGAACTGCCCTGCCTGACCCATTAATCCCTTTGTATTGGTGTAGGTGTGTAACAACAACAGGAACTGCCCCTGCCTGACCCATTAATCCCTTTGTATTGGTGTAGGTGTGTAACAACTGGAACTGCCCCTGCCTGACCCCTGAATCCCTGTTGTGTTGGTGTAGGTGTGTAACAACAATAGGAACTGACCCATTAATCCCTGTTGTGTTGGTGTAGGTGTGTAACAACAACGGGAACTGCCACTGCAATGCGGGATGGGCCCCTCCATTCTGTAACGAGTCTGGCTATGGAGGCAGCATTGACAGTGGCCCAGCTCACACAGGTAGGACACTGAAACTGGCCTCATTCTGCCCCAGGGTCTCATAAAATTAACTGCTAATAACAGGGTGTTTCTCAGTTTCTTTTAATCTGTTTTTTTCTTCTTAGTCATGGATTGATTAAAGAACAAACATTATTATCTGATAATGAAGCAGCTTTTGCTGGACTTTACACCTCACACACTAAATGTTTTCCCTTGGTTTAAAAGCCAAGCTCATAATCTGTAGCATTGTGAGGAAAGAATCAACTCATATTTTATCAAATATTACCAAATTTGTGGTTTGGGACAGGGAAAAAATGTTTTGTATTTACTAAAAGTTTAGGAAGGCGAGGGAAATGTGCAAAGCAATTGTAGTTAAACAACTACAAAATCACAGTCACAGAATCACAGAATATTCTGAGTTGGAAAGGACCCACAAGGATCATCAAGTTGGTTGAAAAAAATATATGGAAAAGGAAAAAGTTTGTGTATCAAACACAGGGTGGTTAAAGGCAGAAAGAATTGTAATCACGTAAGGCCAAATCCTACTTTCTGATCATAGCATTTTCTAAATTTCATTGAAATAACTGGTTTTAACTGAAAATAATTTGAAGATTGTAGTTTTTAAAACAGGAAAAATGCTTTTAATATTGTACATTTCATTATTTCAATTCTTTTTTCCCTAGATACATCACTTCGGGATGGGCTGCTTATCTTCTTCTTCCTGGTGCTGCCAGTCGTCATCGTTGCTGCATTAGCAATAATTAAGCGTGATGCAATAAGGAGAACATTTTGCAGGAAAAGTAGAAGGCAACACAGGTATTTCCCTTCTTGCAGGTGCTATTTCAACACATAAGAGAATGCTCCAGGTCATTTTAGCAATTCAGGCAGATGCTTTATCTACACAAAGAATTCCATACCTCCTAGACGATGAGATTCTCCTGCTAATAGTACTAGGAGGTAGTTCAGTCCCCTACCATTTGGCAGTTCAGTCCAGATACCCCAGCTCTCAGTTCTCAAGGCATTTTTCCCCCCAAAACATTGCACTTTCCTAACTGTTATTGGTGATTATATTGCACATGGGGACAGAGCACACTGAAATTGCTTCTCAAGTCCAGAAAAGGGTGGACTCACATCTCTGAGGTGTAGCCCTGTCCTTTGAAAATGCTGCATCCCTGAAGGAATTTCCTCATCTCATGGTTTTTATTTCAGAGATAACAATGTGCAGGAAGCAAAGCAAGATAACAAACCAAGTCATGACACAAGAAATAACCAGGTGAGAGAGATGCACACTTGCATTGTTTCATGCTGAGTAATCCAAACTCTACAGTGCCTTTTCTCTAACACGGTTACTGGTGACTTTGTGGCTTTTTGTTACATTGAAACCACCTGTATTTCGAAGTATTTAAAATAATTTAGAATGTGTTAAAGAGGATTTCTGTGTGGGTAAGTATGAGCTTTATTGCCTGCCCTGTCAGCACAGGCTGTGAGTGCCAGGAATGGGACAGGCCCTGACTCAGCAGAACAGCCAAAGATAGAACAAAGAGTTCTGCGGCCAAACACTGGAGGTGCTGCTTAGCCAGGCTGTGAACCTGGTTCTGATAAAACTGAATAAAAGTTATCCAAACAGAATGTTCCCAGAGAATATGAAGACTGTCAAAAAATGAAAACAAATTTTTAAATACCATTACCTTAGGACTGAGTAATTACCCACACTTTGTGTTTTCTGTTAACCTGATTTTCTGTGACATCTTTTCCAGCCTGCCACATCAAATCCTGGTATTTTTACCACATTGCATTTTCCTGGTACAAGGTTTGTAGTGTTTAAAACCTTCTTCACTTCCCATTTGCTATGTTTATGTTGCTCTATCACTGTAAGTGAGGTTCCTGATGTCTCATGTCTTGTTTAGGAGAATTTTTCATGCAGCATCATGAGCTGTAACAGATTAAATGCTTGAAGGAGAAATGTTGTTCTACTGCTTGTTTAGAAAAGAGCATAAACATGGGTAAATGCTACAGGAAGGGGCAGAGAGAGTTAAGTGTATGTATAAAGGCTAAAAACTGTTTAAAAACGGTGAAGAACCAGTTTAGAAATACCAGTTGTCTCCAGTCATGAAATACTAAACAGTGTGTTTTCCACACTGCAGGCACCCAGTACAAACCCAGTTCCCTGCAGTTCCCTCAGGACCTCAACGACCCCCAGTCCCACCTAGACCAGTTGTCTGAAAAGTTTCCTGGGAACCCTCAACCAATTCTGACAAGTAACTGGCCTGAAAAAAAAACCAAATCACAAGATTTCAGTCCTCCAGTCCTCTCCTTGTGCAGCCAAAACACCTTCAGAAAGCACATACCTCTGGGAAAGACTGGATGCCAAGAGGCACTGAACACAGACTGGGTAACTCCCAATGTTTTGGTCCTTGCTGCTGGCTGTGTTTGTGCCTCCTCTACCTCACCTCTTGTTTTTTTAAATCAGAAGCCTGAAGTTCGGCTCTCCTGGGATTACATCTGTGACAGTGTGTAAGTCTGAGGTGCAGCCTCACCTGCAGGATGAAGGGAAATGAATCCCCATTTATTTACAGATGTAATTTATTCAGCTCTGGTCCTATCCTGCTGCAAAGATTGGAAGATTGGAGCTCTGCAGTCCCCTCCTTATCTGTGCTCTCCACAGACACTGCCAAGACCCACGGCCAGGCCTGGGGACAGTCCCTGTGAGCTGCTCTGAGACCTGTCTGCCATCAGCCCTTCAAAGCTGGGAACCAGAGCCCACCTCTGACCAACACCAGCTCTGTCCCTTTCCATCTCAGGGAGTTTGAAAAAGTAACCTCATATGGGGACACCAGAAACTCCACAGATAACGTGCCTGAGTCTGTAAGAAACCATCTGCTGCTACAGAAAATGTGGGATATTGGGAAATACATTGTACAGCTCAAGAGTGGAAAAAAGTCTCCATCTCAATGGAGCAGCAGTTGCTGTGCAGAGACCAACTTTGCTGGGCAGACAGAACTGTAGATGCAGGTCCCCCTGTTCCTCATGGAGTGAGGATCATCCTGGCTGTGCTGATGCCAGCCTTCCAGCAGGAACGAGGAAGAAGAGAGAATAAATGACGGAATTGCACAAAAGAACCCAAAACAACTGCAGGTAAAAGTCTGCACTGGCCAGGAGTGTCTTCAGAGAAGTGTCCTCTTTAATCTCTCAGGATCGTAAATTATTTTTACAACTAATTAATTTAAGCAATTCAAATTGTTATTCTTAAATATTCCTATATTTTAGACCTCAAGTATAATATTACACGAATGTAACTTAAAATAAATCACCGGGGGCAGCACACGCAGTGGCGTCTTTGTTTTATTATCTTACCAAAAGCTACCGCGGGGTACAAAGGGATAGCTCAGCCCTTTGACGCTCCTGGCGGTCACTGGAGCGAATTATTGAGTTTATGGTGACAGAAAAATAGGGTAAAACCAGAACCGGGTAAAAGGGATCGATTTCGCCGCGCCCGGCAGGGGGGCCTGGCCCGCGCCCTGCGCCGCCGCCTGCCAGAGCACCCGGGCTGGGCCTGCGCGCTCTTCGCCTACGACGAGCTCATCCCGCCGGAGGCCTCGGTCAGTGCGCGTGCGCGGCACTGCTGCCCTCCCCCCCCTCCCNCGGCGGCTGGGTCAGGGTCGGGGCTGGGGCCAGGGTGGGGTCGGGGCCTCTGCGGGTCCCCCCGCGGCGATGCTGGAGCTGTGCCAAGGCGCCTGTGATGCCTCCCGTCTGTCCGTCCGCAGGGGCCCGGCTGGAAGCGGAGCCGCCGCGAGCTGCTGCAGTGCCTGGAGGGGCTCCTGCGGGCGCTGCTCCACGGGGCGCCGCTGCCCGACCCCGATGAGCCGGGCTGGGAGCGGTTCCTGCGCTGCTGCCTCCGGGAGGGGCTGCTGGAGGCAGCGCAGGGACCGCGGCCGCTCTGCCTCCTCCTGGATGACAACTTCTACTACCAGAGCATGCGCTACGAGCTGTACCAGCTGGCCCGCAAGTGTGAGTGCCCCGTGTGCCACGGCGTGAGCGTGTCCGTGGGATGTGCAGGGCACTTCAGCTGCTCCAAGTGCTCTCGGGGAACTTTGGGTATTCCTAATTGCTGGGTTCCTGCGGTGCGGTGAGGATCAACTGAACTGTATGACTGTGCCATTAGAAATTGTAGGTCACTTAAAACACTTCTTAAAGCAGCTTTGGAGCACTTTTCAGTACATAAGGGATTCCAAAACAGCTGGAGAGGGACTTTGGACAAGGGCGTGGAAGGACAGGACAAGGGGGAATGGATTCAAACTGAAAGAGGTTACGTGGGATATTGGGAAGAAATTCTTTCCTGAGAGGGTGGACAGGCCCTGGCACGGGGTGCCCAGAGAAGCTGTGGCTGCCCCTGGTTCCCTGCAAGTGTCCGAGACCAGGCTGGACAAGGCTTGGAGCAACCTGAGGTGGTGGAAGGTGTCCCTACCCATGGCAGGGCATGGAACTGGATGACCTTTAATGTCCCTCCCAACCTAAACCATTCTGTGTTTCTGTGAGTTGATCTCAGACATGAGTATTTGAGAAACCTTGAAGGAATTGTTTGTGTTCCTGTCTAGGTTTGTGTTCACATCAGGCTCAGAACTACTATAGAATCTCCTCAATCACACAGAGCCTTTCCCCTGCATGTTGCTCTCAGAAATCATTACTTGAACTGTTTAAAGATTAAATTGTCTGGGCCTGTCCTTTTTAGATTCCTTGGGCTTCTGCCAGTTGTTTCTGGAGTGTCCCCTGGAATGCTGCCTGCAGAGGAACCGCCTCAGAAGTGATCCTGTACCTGAGCAGACCCTACATTTAATGGCAAGCAAAATAGAAATGCCAGATCTCAAGAAAAACACTTGGGAGCAGAACAGCATCATTTTGAGAAGTTCTGATTACATCTCAGAGGACAAGTATGCCACTGGATTGATCCTAGAGTTTTCCCTAAGTGCTGTTTTCATAAATGAGTGGGTTAGAAGCTCCTTATTGTATGTAAACAGTGTGTAGAAAATATTCCCAGTGGTGATTCTTGGAAGCCAGTCAGTTACAGACAGCACTGGCTGGTTGTTGGGGACACACAGCCACCATCCTGTGCAGAGATAACCTCAAAACTTACTGCTTTCCTACCCTGACATTGAAAATCTGTCTAAATTGCCTGAAACATTAAGACTGGCAATAATTGAGCTGTAATTGTTTTTCAACTCAGATTATTTCGCTGATTGCCTCATAAATTTAACTGAAAACTTGCTCTTTTTTCTTTTTCCTGTGGTATCATTACCAAATGAAAGAAAAACTTCAGTGCATCTCCTTGATTGCTGTGGTTTACTCTGTTGGTTTTTTCCTAGTGAGCAGATAATTAACTTGCTGGCCACTGCTTTGGAAAATCCAGTGAGGCCAAACGAGGAGGACACAGAACAAAAGGTAGCACTGCTTGTCTTCAAGTGGTGACTGAGTTGCTGCTGTTTCTGAAGTTAAATAAATTTGAAGTGTTTGCTTGTTTTCTCCCTTTCTGCTGGCCCTGGCCAGGAGGCAGATCGAGCCCTCTGCGCAGCCAGTGCTGTCCATCAGGCTGACCAGACATGCAGGAGACTCATCTCCCAGGCAATGAAGGATGCCAGAGGTGTGTGCCCTGCCCACCCTGCCTGCCCCACCTGCTGCCTGGCAGTGGGACACTAAACCTGTGCAATTCCCTTGGGGTAAATTGTTCAGGAGTCCTGTCCCAGCAGGTGTGACTGAGGCAATCACCTTCACAAGTCTGGTCAAAGTTACTTGTAGATCATGAGTCAGAGTCTGTAGATTTAAAACCCACTATAATATTTATTAACTGTATTAAATACAGCCTTTAGAAACCCATCTAGTGCAAAGCAGCATTTTAGAGGATTTTAATTCTGAGACACTTGCCAAGAAGGACACAGGCTGTGCAGTCTGCACTGTTTTGGTCATAGGATTTATAAGCAGCAACTCAGTGTCCTGAACTGAAAAGCTCAGCTCTGTGCCTGTGATCAAGTTCCTGTCTGTGACCAGTGACAGGACCTGAGGGAATGGCTGGAGCTGTGTCAGGGCAGGGTTAGGTTGGATCTCAGGAAGAGGTTCTTCCCCCAGAGGGTGGTGGGCACTGAACAGGCTCCTCAGGGCAGTGGGCACGGCCCCAAGGCTGCCAGAGCTCCAGGAGTGTGTGGACAACACTGTGGGGAACAGGGTGGGATTGCTGGGGTGTCTGTGCAGGGCCAGGGGTTGGACTCAATGATCCTGCTGGGTCCTTTCCAACTCAGGAGATTCTGTGATTCTGTAGTTCTATGCTTTTGTCTTTAAGCCTGAAGCTAAAAGTTCAGCTTGAATTCTCTTTTAGACAAAAACATTCTCCCAGGGGAGATGAAGAGCCTGGCAGAAGAACTCAACAAACTGAAGGCAGAATTTTTGGAAGACCTGAGACAAGGAAAGACTTTGAAAACCCCAAATTCTGACCCTGTTACAAGTGCAATTTCCTCTTTCCAACATGAGGCAACCAATGTAGTTAATAAATATATTTTAAAATAATGACATAGAGAATGTGGGGTGCTTGAGAGTCCAGAGTGTTTAATTGCAGTGCTCAGACACTGCAGCTTAGAGGTCCCTTCTTGCAGCCCTGTGCCTTGTCTGACTCCTCTGCCCATGGCATGGAAGAGAAGCACAGTCTAAACAGATTGTGCTTGGCTGTGGAGATCAAGCCCAGAGCAAACCATCCTTTGGAATCACAGAGGAATTTAGCCTAAGAGGAGCACTAGGAAGTCATCTAGTCCTGTTTCCTGCTTACCACGGGACTGACCTTGGCCCAGAGCCTCCTCCAGCTGAGGTTTTGAGAAGCACCTTGGCTAGTGACCTGCTCTGCTCTGTCCAGCAGTGCCTGAGCATTGCCAGAGGTGTTTGCCCTCCTTACCACAACTAGACCTCAGCCAGTCCTGAGCAGATCACCAGCTCTACCTATGGAAGCACATGCAGTTAAGAATTAACCCAAGACCTAATTAGAAAGTGTTATTTTATTCATATCTTACAAAAGCAAAGCTTCACAACATGAACTACATGAGAGAAGAGTTATTTCAGAATTAACCTTGCCATTTCAAAAACATTCACTAACATTAAAATTTATTTTACAACTCTAACAGGTTTCATTTTTGCATAAAATGTGCTCTTTACACTGAAATACATGTTATTAACAAAGTAGGTATTTCAAAGCACGTACACTAAGATTGCTCAATGAGAAATGTTTCAGCAGGAGAGAGATTTCCTGCAGCAGAACATCCATTTGCTGTAGATTTTCAAAGAAGCTTAAAATTAATAGAAAACTTGCCAGTGAAGACTTCTACATTACATTCCCTTCATCAAAAAGAAACAAAAATCAACTCCCACCCCAAACATTCTAGAACAAAACAAATAGCAAGAGATTATCTAGAAAACACTGCTGGAATGTGTCTCCCAGCACTGGATTTTATATTAAAATACCAACCAACATTTTGTGTCAAAATCCTCTTCATCTAAACACGTGTCTGTGAAAAAACAACTATTTTTCCCTATTAGCTGCTTTGCAGTTGGTTTAATTATTAACTGAGATGATTAAGATGTTCAAATATTTGCATGTTCATTGATTGGAATATACAGTCTTGAAACAGTAAGTCTGTATTAAGAGTGCTATAAATAGTGCATGTTAAAAATGTCCACAAAGCTATAAAATAATCTCGTACAATAAAAACAAAAACCCCCAAAAGTTCATGATTTGCAATGGAAAAATTCCATCTGCTTTCCAAAATTCCCTGTTAATAAAAGATAAAATGCTAATCACCCACCACCTCATAATAGGAGTTTTTTTGTTTTGTTTGTTAAAAAGAAACTGGTTGGTGAAGTGTAGCACGTGGAGAACTCAATAAATATAAAAAGTCCCTCTGGCTGAGGACTTGATCCCAGAATCCTCGACAAGTATCCCTCACTGACTGGGTAAGGCCTGGTTGTTCAAGGAATTGTCAGGATCAAACTCAAACAATTTTCCAGTAGTAACTCTGGTCTTTAAGTTATAGTCAATAGGATGTTCAAATTATCAAAAATAGTGAAATGCCCCTTCCAAAGCCGACAGAAGGGAACGGTGGCGGCAGGGATTGTTTGGCACAAGTGAGCACACAGCAATGAGGAGGAAAAAGGAATGCTATTCCTGGGGTGACCCTCTGTGAAGGATACAGGATCCACCCCAGGGATCTGGGTGCAGAGCCAAGGGACAAACACCAAAGCTGCTGCTGCCCAAGATCCCCCTGCAGGGTGGAGTTTGCCCAAGGAAATGGGAAAGTGTTTCTAGCACTGTTCAACCAGTCATAGACATCCAAGCTAATCTCTTCCTTAGGAATTCCAAAGCAGAAAGAATGCTATCCAGGCAGCAGCATTAAAATGCTTCCAAACAACAATTTGCAAGGCTTGGGGGCAGATTTCTTTTCATACTGAGTTCTGTTATTAAGGACATAGTTCCCCACAACTGAGGGTACCCTCCTAAACGAGGGCCCATTTCCATCAGATCCTGCAGGTTTCCTTACTCCCAGTGCCCTGACCAGCCTCCTGTCCTTAATTTTGTCCAAAGACATCGTTCAGAAGTCATTTTTTTAAACCACCAAATTGAGCTGTCACACAAAGAAATGTCTGTAACAACATTTACAGTCACTGCCAACAAAGGTCTTAAGGGATCAGAAACCACATCAGCGGGATGGAGGGAGGGAATCTCAAACGTTTGTGCACATGGAAGTTCATCTTCCTGCAGACAGCAGGAAGGAGAAAGGCTGGAGCCACAAACCAAGAGCTTGGCTGTTGTGATCAGTGCCATTCAGAACTGTAAGGTGCTCCCTGAAGCACCACCATTCCAGAAGTTTCCTTGGAGCTGCTAGAGCCTTGGAATAGGAGGTTGCATCATCTACCAAAACAGCAAGGAAAACCACTTCTGTAAATTACTAATTGTAAATGTTTACAACAGTAATGTCTCTCAATCCTAATATTGTATTTTAGCCAAACTTAGATTTTAGAATCTGCCAGTTTGTGATCCAGAGAGCGCCACCATTTCTGCTCCCTTTGGCTGGAACAAGCATCTCACAAAATCTGTTCAGGAGCAGGAACTTCCAACTGGATCCCAGTTCAGTCAGCTTTTAGTCCTTAAAGGACTCTCTATGCACACAGAGCTGCAGTTTTACTTATAAAATAAATTTTTAAAGTATAAAGCAACAAAGGGATATTTTGGAATTATAGAATGTCATGATGAAAAATGGAAATAACACTGTTGTTCAAACCCACTGAAATGGATTTTGAACCAGGCCTGAAACCTATTATTTTTAGGAGTGACAGGGTGTTATTGTTCATCTTCACTACGTTGGAACCACTCCAGTGGCAGATTTCTGACCTCATTACTACAAGACTATGCACAGCCAACAATCCAGTCCCTTCAGCTGGTTGTTTAAGCACAGAAATTCAACAGCAGGTAAGTCAGGTAGACAGAAACATGTCTGGTTTCCAAATTCCTATTTAATTAAAGTCAAAATTATTTCTAAAGCTAAATTCAGACAGGTGTTTTTTCCTGCACTCACCTTACACTTAAGTCACTGTAAGTTTTTCCATTGGCTCCAGGAATTTTTAGCTCCCATAACAATATGAACTTGAATAAGCCAAACATTTGCTATTCAGACTCCAACCTCTGACTTGTATAACATTAATAAAATCTTTCTGATTTTAATAAAACATTTGCTGACAGGAGAAGGAATATATAAGGGAAGCTTTGATTTGTCTCAAGAAAGACAAACCAAGGTAAAAGTGTATGTCTAAAGATGAGAAAAGTAACAGTTCTTCCTTTTTTTAATATCTCAAATTCCTATCTAGCACATTAAGAGTTATTATTAATTTTGCACAGATGTTTTATTTAGGTTTATATTAAAGTGCCTGTCCATTACCCTGGGGGCTTCTAAAGTAAGATGTACAGTAAGAAACAAAATAATCAAAATAATAATTCATCTTCATTAACCTTTTGCCACCTACAATTCCTAAAGGCAAATGACTTCAGTGTAGTTCCTTTGCCTCCTACATGGACAGCTCAGAACAGCCAGAGGCCCTTCCCCTTATTTCCAGCACATCCAAAGGACATTAACTCTGGCAGAGGGCACAAAACAAGCCTCCAAGTGAGCTGACTTTACAATAAACTAGATCATACAACTCTCAAACATAAACAATCTCTCAGTTGTATCCTGGCCCAACATAAAACTGAACAAAGGAGTTTTAATTTGTAAACCTCTTGTTTTTTTCTGTTAGAACTCCTATCAGCAAAACAGAAGTCTAATTGTGCAAATTTTAAATATCTGTACAAATTAGTTTAAGGCAGTCAGAAGTCTCACAGAATATGTATTAGTTCTACAAGCTCTTTATTATGTCTGTTTAAAACTTACCTCCTCTGGAAAAGATATAAATTTTGGTAAGTGTAGGTTAAAATAGCATGTCTTATTCAATTTTTTGTTTGTATAACTCATGAATGACAAGCTTTTTTTTTTCCTATCAGACTCTTCTTCACAATAACCTGTTACCTTCTAGTTTTGTGATGAGTTTTTAAAATAGTTAGTGTTTGATCCCTAGAATGAAGAGTGTAGACTACTAAACAAAAACTTATTATAAACCTTCATCAGATTAAAGCAACTTTTACATCAAATTGGGTTTGTATGTGAAAGTTGCTTCTGTTTGTTTTTCAGTGGAGTAGCCAAGTTTTTAAGGATAATTATGTCTCCAAAGTAGCCATATAGAATCACAGAATGGTTTGGGTTGGAAGGGACCTTAAAGATGACTTAGTTTCAGCTCCCCTGCCATGGGCAGGGACACCTTCCACTATCCCAGGGTGCTCCAAGCCCTGTCCAACCTGGCCTTGGACACTTCCAGGGATGGGGCAGCCACAGCTTCTCTGGGCACCCTGTGCCAGGGCCTGCCCACCCTCACAGGGAAGAACTTCTATAATATCTAATTTAGATCTACTCTCTGTCTGAATCCATTCCCCCTTGTCCTGTCACTACATGATCTGTCATTGCACTAACCTTTCCTATTTTATGGATAATATATCTTGTCTTGCCAGGTAAATAATCTGGTGATGGTTCAGGACACACGCTCTGCTTCTCCATTTGCAGAATGTTTATTGGGATTAAGTGCAAGCAACTTAAATTTAGCAACCACAGCAGGTAAATGCATTCCAATCTTACAGCACTCTTGGCTTTTTTGAAAGGCTACATATAAAAGAACAACCAAATCCTATAGGAAATTTCCCTGGCAAGTTTTACAACAACACGGAAATAAATTTGCCTCCTTTGTTGAATTGATTAATGTGAATATTCCATATGGGAATGTGCAAGCTTTCTATCAGCAAGTATGAAAAATAGACTGTAATATGTTAAAAAAACTAAACAAAAGCACGTTTCAGTCAATGTTGGTTATGTTGGCCTCTTGCAAAGTGGCAAGCGAAGTCATACTTGTTTTTACACTTACACCCACAGATGTTGCACTGGAAGGGGTTTTCAAATCCATGACATCCCATATGAATAGTATAAAGGATATTGTCCGCAAAGTACATGTCACAGTGTGGGCAGTGGTGCAGGAGCTGAGGGTCCTGCACTGGGAGGGTTGGAGCTGGAGTACTTGGCTGGCTGTTACTCACACTGGTCGTACTGGTGTGGGCGCTGCGATCGCTGCTGGGACCGGCCACGGGGCTGTAGGTCCTCTGATTGTGTGGAGGCCGAGGGTCTGGGCTGGTTGGAGAGGAGTTTTGGGGAATATTTGCTGACACAGCTGAAACTACAGCAGGTGCAGCAGGCTGCTGGATCATGAAAGGCTTTTCATCCTGACAGGAAACCACATCAGGAGAGGCTGGATTTTGGTTTTCGGGTGGCAAGCTGGACAACTGTCCAGCTAACGTGGAGAGCTGGTTTAAAGGATTATCCACCACCAGGTCCTGTGGATCTCTTGGCAACCCACTGCTCTGAGTCGTTTTTGCCATGCCCTCATACGCTTCAGTCTGGATATTGGGGATTTCGTGGGTGAAGTCGTTAAGGTAGTCTGGTTTCTGCACCACCATGGAAGGTGGACTCAAATTAATTAATGCTCTTCTGCTGTACCCCAAATTGCTGGTCTTCTTCTGCAAAACCCCCCACATTTTCTTGCTGCTCAGGGAAGACCTCGTGGCCTTGATAGGCACCATTTTGTGCTTGCGCCGGCGGTGGTGGGACAAGTTGCTCCTGTCACTGCAGCGGAAGGAGCACAGTTCACACTTGTAGGGCTTCTCGCCGGTGTGGGAGCGCATGTGGGCCTCCAGGTGACGCTCGTAGGCCGAGGCAAAGGGACACAAGTGGCACCTGTGCGGCTTCTCACCTGGAAAACCAAACAGATCATGCTAAGGCACCTCAGAGCACTTGGAGAAGGCTGTTTGTGGGACTGTGAGTATGTATGGCCAGATTTCGCGAACGAAGATTTGGGCAGGGCTCTCCCCACGTGGGTGTGTCCTGTGCTCTTCCAGCCTGCGCAGGGGATGTTTAAGGGGAGGCACAGCGTGCGCAGAACTGGCCCCACTGTTTCAGTCCTAAGGTCCATCTGCCATGGCCGAAGGAGCTGGGACAGTGACAGTGAAGTCCTCGGGACTGTCACAGCACCCGGTACTAACCGGGGCTGACCCTGCTGAACATCCAATATCTGATGGGATGGGATGGCAGGGAGGCTTGAACTGCCAGGGGACGGTCCCCACTGAGACTCGAACTCAGGACTTTGGGATTCAGAGTCTGGAGTGCTCTCCTTTACACCACAGGACCGCCCAGGACTGTGAGTAGCTGCTCATAAAAGCTCAGTCACTGTGAGTCTCGAGCTTAGCCAAGTATCCAGTGGAAGAACAAAGAGCACTGGGACGTCTCTGCCTCACCCAAGTGGTAATAATAAGCACAGGAAAAAAAACGTGACTGGAATTAGCAAAATAAATAACCTGCCTTGGAACTGCAGCAACAATGCCAAGGACTGAATGCAGTAATGTTTGTGTGGTGCCCTTAAATGGATCCAGAGTCTCCTTCCCCTATGGAGCACGGGGCTACAGGAATGTCTGTACCACCAAAATTAATCATTCCTCACAGTGACTGAGTTTAAACACCGAGGGAGGGTATCCTGCTGGCATCCTCCAAACATCCCTCGTGTCAAACATCCTGGAACTACTACCTCAATAACCCGTGCACATGTGCATCCACTCAAGAACTGAGTTTTGAAAAAGGATCCTGTGACTAAAGTTATTGAAGAAAACAAAGCCAGGTTCCCCCTGCAGAGCTGTGTGCTCTCCCAGATGTGATGGTCAGGTATTCTCCTTTTGCACAGGTAGAACTCTGCTCTTCTATTAAATGAAATTTAGCGATAGTCACATTAACACTTTAAAAATACTCACAGAAAACTTTCAAACACAACCACAGGCCATTTGTAAGACAATGCTTTTGGACTTTTGATTTTCCCTTGACAGACTGATCTAGGAGTTACAGATCCAGTCTGCAATGTCAGAAATGCCTAAAGGATTTGATGTGTGTTCAGGTGCTGAAATGAAAGAACATCTTATCCTTCCTATCTAGAATTCCAGGTCAATGGCTGAATCACTGTTGTGCAACTGATTCTCTTGCCACATAGCATGGCATACTCAGAAAGTGAGTGGGTTCCTTCTCTTTTTTTGAGGTATTTTCTACTGTTTTAAGTACAGGCCAATACACCTGTTTTTGCTTTCAAAATCCATCTAGAACATCTGTAAAAGTCAGTTAATAGCTCTAAAGTCTTCTGTGTGAGTGTGATATCCTTGACAGACTTCATAAGTACCTCCCATGTGTTCCCTCTTATTTGCCAAAGAGTTGGATCTGACTTCAGGAACAGTTCAGGATATTCCAATCTTTATTTAGAGTTTTGCTTTTCAGCTTTATACACCCAAGAGTGGCAAATGCCCTAAAACGAGCCACAACGGATATTTTTTGTTTTCACTATTGTTATCAATCAATTTGATATGTCATTTTTGAATACTGTACCAAATAGAAAACCTTATTACTATGCTTTGTACTTCCATGCCTAGAATGTTATGGAGAACAGGAATATTTTCATAACTAAACAACAGGGGAAGAAAAGCCCCTATGAATCTCCATGTAGCGATATGTACATTTGTCACTTTTCTGATCAGCACAGAAAAACAACAAGTTATTTTTAGGGCCCTTCAATTCACATTGAAGCCTTCATACTAAATTTTACTCCCATACAGTTACTTATAATAAGTTACTAAGGATTTGGATAGTTTAAATAGGTACATGGCACACCTTTAAAAATAAAATACTGTCTATAAAAAAACCAACCCCAAACCCAATTATAATTGTTAAGAACTCTCAGGGTGGTTGAATTTGGCAGCTCCTCACATGCAAATCACAGCAGTGAGTAACTGCCCCAAGGCCCCAGAGCACAGCCCAGCAGAACATTCCATACCTGTGTGGATCCTGATGTGCTCTATGAGCCGAGCTGTTCCTTTGCTGGCGTAGTTGCAGTAGCGACACTTCAGCTTCCCATCAAATGTCCTTTCAAACCCATCCACTAACATTCCTGAGTTTTCATCCAGTGAAACTTCAACAGAACGATGGTCCAGGCCATTCTGATCACCTTCTGTGCCCCCTGTGAATAACATGATGCGGGTTTTAATCAAGAATCTGTGGGACACTGTCATGCTGTGAGAATATGCCAAATACCTTCTGCTTCTCCGTGCCCTTGGTCTTTAAATGTAACTATAAAAACATGCCCTGATTAAAACAAGGGTACATACACACCTTTTGTGATGTGAAAACTGACTATCAGAAGTGCTTCTATACAACTGCAGCACCTGCATAATTATCTGGACTGTAAATGGAGCAGTCACTCTCAAAACCAGCCAAATTTATGGCACTGAAATGAGCTCACCTCCCTGCAGAGTCTCCACTTCCCTGTCGCCAGTAACTGATCCAGAAATCATATTTACATGTTGAGTCTGCTGTGTAAGATATTCCTGAAAATCTTTTACGAAGTCCAATGGTTCTGCCTTCTTTTCCCCCATATTGGCTCTTTACATTTACAATGTCTTGTGCCTAGAAGGAAAAACGTTTTCAGAACAGAAGTGTCATTGAGTTTGAATGCACTCATAAAAACAAATTTGGGTTTTGGGTTGTTTTTTCAAGTGAAAGATTACTGTTACCACACAGCACGATTCTATGCACAGATTGACAACCACAGAATGTTATTTTTAGACTTTTTAACTCACCAAATACCATTTATGACGAAATTGTTCTCATCAACAGTAACATAATGACAACAACAAATTGGATAAAATGACATAATAGTCAAAATCAACTTGCCTTTTTTCTAAAAAAATGGATCATACCTGAATTTCACTTCCCTGCTAAGTAGCAAACATGCTCCAAAATGTATTCCCAACACAACAGACAAAAAGCACAGAGCACAGGTTCTCCATTTTCCCTGGAAAAAGAAAAAAGAAATTCAAGTCCCTTTGAGCTGAAAGAAGGAAACTTGAGAAAATATTCCTGTTTTGGAAGACAGGCTCTAACCCTCTACTGCTCTGCGTTTTATTAAAACAGTTACACGTCCAGCAAAAACTTTTCAAAGGCTGCATCCCCTCCTTCCTGTATCTCCCTGAAAGACAGTTCTGCCTCACTGACCATTGGAAGAGTTTCTGATGAACATCTGGCTCCAAAAAATCCCAGAGCTGGGTCAGTCAGTAATGGCAGCTGTAATGCTGGGAAACCAGCTGAATGTTGGGGAGCAGCAGAGATGGAAAGAAGCCTTAAAAAAAGCACTACTTCATAGTTCTCACAAAATTGTAGTTGTCTATCCTGAACACAATTCTTAGTCCATTTCATTATTTTGAACTGAAATAATAAAAATATTCACCAGAAGTCAGTGGTCAGGCGCTTTTTGAGGGCTGTAAACAACAAACCTCTATAAAGTCTTAATTCACAATGAGTTTGGGAAGACAGAACTTGGGATTCAGTTGGAAAGAGGATAACGAGTCTGTCCCATTCCTGCAGAATGCTACAATTTCAACAAGAATAAGCCTTTTTTTAATAGCTACTAAACAAAGCATTAGGTGACCTACAGAAACTCAAGTTCTGAGCTCAAGACCACATTTAAACATCTTCTCCTGTATCTGCAAAGCTACTTACAAGTGTTTCTTCATTTTTGGCATCCAGACAAGCATGTTCCTTCACATCACATCAAAGGGTGCTCAACTACAAGCATTTATTATCACCATTAACTTAGATTGGAACATGTATCAATTTTGCCCACCAACCTCGTGAAGGTTTAAGTTAATTTGTGTTCCATTTGTTCGTGTCTCCTGCAAAAAAAGAG
The DNA here is from genome assembly GCA_013396695.1 of Sakesphorus luctuosus. Classification (NCBI taxonomy): domain Eukaryota; kingdom Metazoa; phylum Chordata; class Aves; order Passeriformes; family Thamnophilidae; genus Sakesphorus; species Sakesphorus luctuosus. The sequence continues at coordinate 92,560 of VWZD01010248.1, forward strand.
ACATCAGGATATGAATTAAAGATAAGGAAGAGAAAAACAGGACAATGTCATGTAGAGTCCTGACCAGGCCAAGTTTCCACCAATGACAGTAAGGAATAACAATTTAAAATTAAACCATTCTAAACAGTGAATGCCAAAATGGTTTGGGTTGGAAGGGACCTTTAAGACCACCCAGTGCCACCCCCTGCCATGGGAAGGGACACCTTCCACTATCCCAGGTTGCTCCAAACCCCATCCAGCCGGGCTTTGGACACTTCCAGGGCTGGGGCAGCCACAGCTTCTCTGCCCAACCTGTACCAGGGCCTGCCCACCCTCCCATCCAGGAATTCCTTCCCAATATCCCACCTATCCCTGCCCTCTGGCAGTGGGAGGCCATTCCCTGTGTTCTGTCCCTCCATCCCTTGTCCAAAGTTGCTCTCTAGCTCTCCTGAAGCCCCTTTAGGCATTGGAAAGGGCAATTAGATCATCTCAAAGCCTTCTCTTCTCCAGGTTGAACAACTCAAATTCTCTCAGCCTTAACTGATTTGATTCACTGCTTTCATAATGACATTTAATTGTGAAAGAAAATTACACAAAATTTCATAAACAGCTTAGGGGGAAGGCATTATTTTGGTGATCAACTCCATAAAACTTCCTCTCTCTTCTTGCTGATTTAACATGAAAACACTCATCCTTTTCTTCACATCAGTGTAGAGAAGTCACTACAATTTAAGTAAGTGGGCACAGGCTCAAGCTCTGCCAGGGGAAATTGAAGTTGGAGAGCAGAAAAAAATTCTTTGCAGAGAGAGTGCTCAGGCATTGGAATGGGCTGCCCAGAGAGGGGGTGGATTCACCATCCCTGGAGGTTTTTCAACTGAGCTTGGCCGTGGCACTGAGTGCCATGATCTGGTAAAGGGACTGGAGTTGGCCCAAGGGTTGGACTTGATGACCTCGGAGGTCTTTTCCAACCCAATCCATTCTGTGATTCTATAAGCACCACCCCAAACCTCACATGTGCTCAAAAGAACTTTCTGTGAATTTATGTGGTACTTTTTACAGCTACACAGCCAGCAGCTCACCTTCTCGGGGGGAATGATGCACATCTGATCCTCGCTCTGTCCCTCCTGCAAAGCAGTGAATGTAATTCTAATTCTCAGAAACTGAGCAGCCCAGCTCGTGTTTCACACAGGAGGGATGGGCTGATCACAGCGGGTGTTACTCGAGCTGTGCTTACACAACTGCATCTCCTCCCAGCCTTACACAGTGATGAGCAGAGCACAGGGCACTCCTTCTCTGCACAGGCACAGCTGCTGGACTGACCACTGGACACAGCACTGAGCTGAGCTGAGTTTATTGCCAAAGAAGAATGTGCCAGGATGAAATATTCTGCCTAAATAATTCTGCAGTAAAACAAGTAGTTTCACACACAGTCAGAATTGAATCACAGACTCACAGACTATTCTGAGCTGGAAGGGACCCACAGGGATCATCGAGTCCAACTCTTAAGTCAATGGCCCACACAGGGGATTGAACCCATGACCTTGGCATTATTACAACCAAGTTTTAACCAACTGAGCCAATCTCAGGGTTTTAAGTCTGCAGTAATTAAAAGATAATAAAATGAGGACATGGATGCAATAAGAGCATAAAATGACTATGAGCACATGTATGTATACCACTTTCTTTCAAGGAATCCAGGGGAAAAGAAAGGGGGATCTTTCTTTTCCATCTTTTCCCGGGCAAATAACTTAAGGGAGCAAGGATCCCAAACTCTATCCAAGCTGTTCCTGCTCCTAGTTTTGACCACGGGAAGAGGGAGTGAATTGCAGCATTGGTGGTTTCTGGGCCAAGCCCTACGACTTGTCATCAGCCCCCAGGCAGCCCTGGTTGATCCTGAGCCTCCTCCAACCTCCTCTGGCCCACGTGAGGGCAGGAAGCCACACTGTCACAGGAAACCTCTCACGAACCCACCTGTCCAGTTCTGGGCTCCTCAGGACAAGAGAGACATGGAGGTCCTGGGGTGGGGATGATGGAAGGCCATGAAGCAGAGTGGGGACTGGAGAACCTCCCTCATCAGGAAAGGCTGAGGGAGCTGGGGCTGCTCAGCCTCGGGAGGAGACACTGAGATCTATCAATGTGTATAAATATCTAAAGGGAGGGGTCAGAGGATGGACCAGGCTCTGCCTGGGGCTGCCCAGCAATGGGACAAGAGGAATGGGCAGGAACTGATGGCCAGGAAGTTCCACCTGAACATGAGGAAGAACTTCTTCCCTGTGCAGTGAGTGAGCACTGGAAGAGATTGCTCAGAGGGGATGTTGAGTCTCCCTCACTGGAGACACTTCAGAGCTGTCTGGACACACTCCTGTGCCATGTGCTCTGGGATGATCCTGCTGGAGCAGAGGGGAGTTGGGAGCAGATGACCCATTGTGGTCCTTTATCACAGAATCACAGNGAGGTCTCCCCTCAGTCTCCTGCTCTCCAGCTGAACACACCAAGTGCCCTCAGTGTCCTCAAGGCCCTTCCTCATCTTCACTGCCCTCCTTTGGACATTCTCTTTAGATCTTTCTTATACTGTTGTGCGCACAACTGCCCCAATCCTGCAGGTGAGGCCTCCCCAGTGCAGAGCAGAGCAGGACAATTCCCTCCCTGATGTGATGCTGTGCCTGATGCCCCCAGCACAGGGATGTCCCTCCTGGCTCCACGACACTGCTGACCCGTGTCCAACTGGGCATGGACCAGGACCGCCAGGGCCCTTCCCTGGAACTGCTTTCCAGCATCTCATTCCCTGGTTTACACACACAGCCAGGGCTGACCCGTCCCAGGCACAGAATCCGGCACTTGCCCTTGTTAAACTTCCAACCTGACCGGTTCCGTGATTTCTGTGACTCCGTGATTCCCGTGTCTCCCCGCCCTCAGACCAAGGCGGCGACAGCAGCAGCCGCGGGGCTGACCCGGCCCCGCTCCCGGCGGGGCAGCGCGGCCCTCCCCGAGCGCTGTGGCCCCACCGCCCTGAGGGCACGGGGAGGAGGAAAGGGGGAGGAGAGGAGGAGAGGCGGAGGGCAGGAGAGGGAGGGAGGGGGCAGGAGAAGGAAGGAGGCACCGCACGGGTCGGTCACTCACCCACCNGGGACAGGGGCAGAGACAGCGGGGCACACCGCGACACATCTCGCCCTGCCGCGGGACCGGCCCAACCGCTGCCGGCCCGAGGCTGCGGCTGTCGCGGTGTGGGGGCTGCCCGCGCAGGGGCAGCTCTGCCAGGCGGGAGGGGGCGTGGGAAGCGCCGTTCTCCCTTTGCCCTGGGGGTCATCACTGTCTATAACTACCTGAAGGGAAGTTCTAGCCAGGTGGGGATTGGTCTCTTCTCCCAGGCACTCAGCAGTAGGACAAGGGGGCACGGGCTCAAGCTCTGCCAGGGCAAATTGAAGTTGGAGATCNGAAGTTGGAAATGAGAAAAAACTTCTTTGCAGAGAGAGTGCTCAGGCATTGGAATGGGCTGCCCAGAGAGGGGGTGGATTCTCCATCCCTGGAGGTTTTTCAACTGAGCTTGGCCGTGGCACTGAGTGCCATGATCTGGTAAAGGGACTGGAGTTGGCCCCAGGGTTGGACTTGATGATCTCGGAGGTCTTTTCCAACCCAATCCATTCTGATTCTGTGATCTCTGCGCGGAGGGGTCGTGTTGGGTTGGTTTGTGTTGAGTCTTGTGAAATGGGTTGCGAGGAGGCAGCACCATCCCAGCAGCATAGTGGCTTTTAGATCTCCTTTAGTTACTTATCAGGGAAAGGTCTTTCCCCCACAGGGTGGTGGGCACTGACCAGGCTCCCCAAGGCAGTGGGCACAGCCCCAAGGCTG
>VWZD01010248.1:97611-125111 GCA_013396695.1 Sakesphorus luctuosus
CCACCGGCGCCGCTCCCGCCGCCCGCCATGTTTATTGTGCCTCCCCCGGCCCCGCCCGGCCCCGCCCATCGCGGTCTCGCGAGACCCACGCAGGAGGGGGGCGGATGCGCTGACGCCATGGTCAGTGCTCTGACGTCACGGGGCGGAGCAAGATGGCGATGGCGGTCGCTCGGCTGGGTCGCTACGCGAAGGTGACGCCTCGGAGCGGGACAGGGACAGGGACAGGGGCAGAGACAGCGGGGCACACCGCGACACATCTCGCCCCGCCGCGGGACCGGCCCNAAAAACTTCTTTGCAGAGAGAGTGCTCAGGCATTGGAATGGGCTGCCCAGAGAGGGGGTGGATTCCCCATCCCCGGAGGTTTTTCAACTGAGCTTGGCCATGGCACTGAGTGCCATGATCTGGTAAAGGGACTGGAGCTGGCCCAAGGGTTGGACTTGATGATCTCGGGGGGCTTTTCCAACCCAATCCATTCTGATTCTGTGATCTCTGCGCGGAGGGGTCGTGTTGGGTTGGTTTATGTTGAGTCTTGTGAAATGGATTGCGAGGAGGCAGCACCATCCCGGCAGCATAGTGGCTTTTAGATCTCCTTTAGTTACTTATCAGGGAAAGGTCTTTCCCCCACAGGGTGGTGGGCACTGACCAGGCTCCCCAGGGCAGTGGGCACAGCCCCAAGGCTGACAGTTTAGGGAATATTTGGATAACGCTCTCAGGGACAGGGTGGGATTGTTGGGGTGTCTGTGCAGGGCCTGGAGCTGGACTGGATTGTCCTTGTCCCTTCCAGCTCAGGGTGTTGTGTGATTCTCCAAGCACACTTGTGGCACTGGAGAGGTGATCAGAATAAGCAGAAAACCTGTGTTTGCGCCATACACGCGCTTTGGCTGTGCAGGGTGAGAGGACATGCTGGCCTGGGACCTTCTCATGCAGCTCATGGGTGTGTTGTGACACTTGAAAGAAATTGAAATAAAGAAAACCAACGCCAGAAATGAGAGCAAGCAACTTTCCCAGGATGGAGCTTCCCTGCTGGGAAATAGGAGATGTCTGGAAGGCAGCTGGGATGGATAAAGGGGTGGAACTCATCGAGACAAGCAGAGGGAGCTTTAGGAAAACTTTGTAGTCATGAATCAGCCCCACTGGTCTGTATCAGTGGTGTTGAATGTGACTCAACATTGAGTGTTCACAGCAATATTGTTTTCTATATTGCCACTTCTTACTGTTTGGGGGTTTTTTTGTTATACACAATTGTGCTAAAATCAGTTTCTTACCATAGTAGAATTGTGCTTCTTATCTGTAAGACAAAAAGAGTTCGTCGATCTGCTTTACATCAGTTCTTCAGCCAGGGAGATGACAAGTGTTGAAAGGCAACATGAAAGAGAGTGAATTATTAGGAGGATCAAAGGAATTTTTACTTCCTGACCCCAAAGTCTCTGCTGTTTTTCGAGGAATGCTGCTATCAGTGTGCACTGTGGAACTGCCCTGTGCTCTGTGAGCTGAAGAGGTGCCTGGTGAGGGCACAGCCAGTGTTGTGTGTCAGCCTTAGCCCCACAGCCAGTCGTTCTGCTGCTGTGGGGCAAAGCCTGAGTGCTGCCAAAAATGTGTGTTGGCAGGCATGTGCTCTTAAATACTTCATGGCACAGCTGTGTCTCCACTGGGGGTTTCTGTCAGCAGTTGTCTTGGTGAGACATTCCGATCTCCACACTTCAGATTGACATAGCAAGAGTGACACAAATCTGTGGCACAGATCTGATCTAAGTCCTCAGCCACAGAGAGAGTTGGGTTTGGGGAGCTATGAGAGCAGAATCATGCAATGGATTGGGTTGGAAGAGACCTCTGAGATCATCAAGTCCAACCCTTGGTCCACTCCAGTCCCTTTACCAGATCATGGCACTCAGTGCCACGGCCAAGCTCAGTTGAAAAACCTCCAGGGATGGGGAATCCACCCCCTCTCTGGGCAGCCCATTCCAATGCCTGAGCACTCTCTCTGCAAAGAAGTTTTTTCTCATCTCCAACTTCAATTTCCCCTGGCAGAGCTTGAGCCCCCCGTGCCCCCTTGTCCTGTTGCTGAGTGCCTGGGAGAAGAGACCAACCCCCACTTGGCCAGAACTTCCCTTCAGGCAGTTCCAGACAGTGCTGAGGTCACCTCTCAGCCTCCTCTTCTCCAGCACAAACACCCCCAGCTCCCTCAGCCTCTCCCCACAGCACTTGTGCTCCACTCCCTTCTCCAGCCTCGTTGCTCTTCTCTGGCCCCACTCCAGCCCCTCAATCTCCTTCCTCAACTGAGGGGCCCAGAACTCAACACAACACTCAAGGTGTGGCCTCACCGACACAGAGTACAGGGGAAGAGTACAGTCATTGTTCCGTCTTGGCTCCTCTGAGACAGTCAAACTGTGCTGCTGTTTTCAAACCTGCTTTTCAGGAGTACATTTTGTAGCAGTTTAGCTGCTGTTAACCCTTTAATTTTTGAGCCAGATCATATCCATTATACCAACTTCTAAAATCCCAAGAGATTATTCTGTGCTTGGAAGGTATATTGGCCTTCAAACCAAACTTACCTTTCTAAAGCCTGTGAGCTATTTGAGTAAGTCTTTGAACACTAAACAGTTTATAGGTCTAGAAGAGACCTATAGAGGCATCGAGAGGCATCTATAATGCCTCTGCTGTCTTGGTTGGATGTAAGTTCTATTTCACATTCATGTACTGAATAAGGTTATGTATTGCTGTCTGTATACAAATCTAACTGTTTGCGTGTTCTGTGTTTGTTGCCAACAGCTGAAAAGAAATATTCCAGCATTCTTGGCACCTTGGAGGTTTTCCCCATGTGCCTTTAGCTCCTCCAAATCGGAACTCAAGCCAAGCCTTTCCAGTGATGGAGTTGTCTGTGCTCCACTTCACACATTCACTGAAGAGGAGACAATGCTGAAGGACATGGGTAACTCTTATCTGTGCAGTTAAAATTCAGAGATGTTTCACCATAAGGAAAATTTTAGCTTAAAATCTTACTTCCCTCATTTATTTCTAGTTAAGTGTTGAAATTATTGTGGGGGGATTGTGCTTTACACCACATTTCTCTTGGGGAGAGTCAGGGAACACATGTATAACCTGTCAGAAGTACCACATTGCTGTTATGTTGATCCCCAAGCAGACTCTTGGAATTCTTACATGTTTTCCTTCTTCTCTTCATTGCAGTGGCAAAATTTGCTCAGGAACGAGTGGCACCTTTTGTGCAAAAAATGGATGAGAATTCGAAAATGGAAGACTCCATAATACAGGGATTGTTTGAACAAGGGGTCTGCACACTTTTATTGGATCTTTTATTCAGAAAGTAACATCATTTTATGAATCTCTGTGTTCTTTTCAGATTTTTTTTAAAAGATTGAAGGATATAATTCAAATGAAGCAAGGAATCATTAAAATTTTAGTTCTATCAACAGCAAGACAACTTTATTTTTCATTGCATTATCACTCTCCATCTTACACTGTAATATTTTTTTCATCCTTCCTCCCCCATTAATATATATCTTTTATTTGCTTGTCATCCCTCCTTGGCTTTTTTTTTTTAATTGGATAAGCATAATTGCACAGAATGCTGGAAATGCCATGACTCTGATAACTGTTGCTGGAAAAGAGTGTCAGGAGTCCTCTATGCCTTACCAGGCAACCAGAAGGACTTTTGTTGCAGGTATCCTGGTGTTCATTCCTGGATTCAATTTTAACCTTTCCTGCTGTCAGACCTAAAGCTGATCTTAAAGTTCTTTTCCAACCTAAACAAATCTGTGAAGAGCTGTTGGTTTGGCATCGAAGGTTTGGGAGAAGGATCTGCAAATGTCCACATTCTCTGGTTTTTATTTCAATCTCTTAAGTATCAGCTTGAACTAAAAAGTTGTTGACAGGAACTAACAGATTGATATATTGGCACCTTTTCCCTTTCAGCTGATGAGTATCGAGCTTGGGGAGGAATATGGAGGAACTGGAGGTTCATTTTTTTCAATCATATTGGCAGTAGAAGAATTGGCCAAAGTTGATCCAGCTGTGGCTCTCACATGTGAACTCCAAAACACATTAACAGTTAAATTGTTAACCACATATGGAACAGAAGAACAAAAGAGAACTTACCTGCCAAGAGTGGCTAAAGATACAGTGAGTCAAAGTCTTACTTTACTTAACTATTAAAATGATATTATAGTTTAGTAACATTAGCAGGGAGTTTTTTTCAGTGACTAATGTATGACAGCAGCTCTGAAAACTATGTGAATTTTGAAACACTGGTTAGAGCTGAGTTCTGTGGTGATACAGATACATCCTGTCATCAGTAGCTGAGAGGTAAAAGTGGAAAGGCACTTATTAGTTTCATTAAAATTTAATTTACTGTGGAAAAGAACTGTAAAGCAGTTGACTTTGAGAGATGTGTAATTACAGTGTTTCTATTCTTAATCTCCATATCTGAAACTCAGTTACTTTAATGCACTAGGTTGAATTGTTTGAATTTAAGAGACTTGTGCTTGTTTATAAGCCTTTTCATTACAGAATTTGTTATTTGTGAAAACTGAAATTCTTTTTTTCCCTTCCCTTGACAGTTGGGCAGTTTCTGTCTCTCGGAGGCTGGGTCTGGCAGTGATGCTTTTTCTCTGAAGACTCGGGCTGAGAAGAAAGGAGACTACTATGTTATCAATGGCTCAAAGATGTGGATTAGCTTAGCAGATGATGCAGGAGTTTTCTTTGTGATGGCAAATACAGATCCATCCTTAGTGAGTTGCCAAAGAATAGTTGCATTTCTGTAACAGCTGATGATGTGTGAAACTATGGATTTCATACTAATAATCTGATGGTAAAGTTTAATATTCTGTGCACCTTCTCCCAGCTGGCAGCAAACCTTTAAAAATATTGCCCAACAAAAACTGAGGACTTGCTGAGCAATTTAAGAAATTCCTCCAGCCAGGGGAAATAAAAATGTCAGAGTGATAACTGCTGTGATGAAGAGCACAGCATGCACTGGTTGTAGTCTGAGTAAGAGAAGGACACACTGTCTGAGTCTTTCCAGCCCTTTTGAAGGGAGCTAAATTAGCACAGTTGGTTAGAGCAGGTATTGATATCACCAGGGTTGCTGATTTGATCCCCATATGGGTGATTCACTTATGATGTTGGACTTGATGATCCTTGTGGGTCCCTTCCATCTCAGAATATTCTGTGATTCTGTGACTTAACTGACAAGTTGCTGTTGTTAAAAGGCAAAATACAGCTTAAGCTACATGCACTGGAAAACTAAAAAGTACCCTGTAGTAAAGTATGTTCAAGTACAGAATTACCTAGCTGAATGCATGTCAGGTTTTGTCCCCAGTGTGGATATGGGTAGTAGATTGAGAAAAGTCAACTGCAGACTTCAAAATGTTCTGTGCCAATATGATAATTATCAAAACCAAAACTAAATAGTTCAAAACATTTATTTTTTAAACTCTATCCAATAATCTCTGTCTTAAAAGTATACCTCGAAGATACTTATTTTTAAAATCAAAATTGCCTGTTTTGACTTAAATAAGAAAAGAGTTTTCTCTTTCATTGTATTGAACAGTTGAACATTATGTTAAACCATAATTAGCACCAAAGAGCAGTGCCAGTGCCTTATTTAGTGAAACAGTATAAAGCAGCTGTAAAATTTTAGTATTGGAATGAGATCTTTGAACCACTGATGGGTGATACAAATATAAAAGCAGTTCTTGATTATTTTTTAATTCCTCCCAGGGGTACAGGGGAATTACGTGCTTTGTTGTAGATCGCAACACAGAGGGACTTCACGTGGGGAAGAAGGAGGACAAGCTGGGAATCAGAGCATCTTCTACCTGCCCAGTAACTTTTGACAACGTCAAGGTATTGTAAGTTCAGCTGTTGAAGCGTAATTTGTGTTTAATTGCAACTTGACCACACATAAGGAAAGAATATTAACTAAATTCACTGGAGTTTCCCCTTGGTTTGCTATATTTTAACTTTTTCCTCCCAGTCCTTTCACAGAAGTCTCGAGGGGGTTTGAATCTCCAACATTTTGATGCAGTTTTTCTCAGTCATCAGTTTATAACCACATGAATCAGGGAATGTTGTAGGCAGATATTCTAGGGTTCAAATGTCTGGTTTATGTTTTATGCCTTCACTTATGTGAAACATTAAATAAAACATGTGCACTGATTTATCTGTGAGCCTTACAAGCAGTTGCAAAGCAGAACAGAAGTGGAATAACAGAGTGGTTTTATTCTTTAGGTTCCTGAGACCAGTATCCTGGGACAGGTTGGACAAGGCTATAAGTATGCCATTGGAATGCTCAATACTGGCAGGATAGGAATTGCTGCACAGGTGGGTAATTTGCTCTATTATTGAATGCAGCCAATTTGAATTGAAATTTATGAAATACTTAAAGCTGTTAGGAATAAACCATTTAGAAAATGCTTGATTAAAATCTCAGTTGCCACTAGATGTCACTGTTCCTGTAGGTAAGTTACAGTAAAAATGGGAACAACTGTCAGAGGGAAAATTCTCCTTTGGTGACATAAGCAATAGATTTAGAAAACATTAAATGGCAATTAGCTTGTCTGTGGTCGTTAACTTATTGCTGCTGAATTATGTCAACATTCTTATCTTCCATAATGAAAATTTATTTTACCCAGAAAACTAGCTTTGGAAAATAGAAACACACTGAAATATGTAGTATTAATGCTCCAACTGTGATTGTATAGGATTGGCAAACGTGGCCTTATGGTAACTGATGTTTTCCCAGCAACTAAATTTTAAAAGTCAACTTATTCTTAAAGTAAATACGATTTTCTGCAGCAGAGCTGTTCCAGTCTGTTGTTGTGTTTGAAAATTGCACTGTGTGGCATCTTAGGGGAAAATATTTACTGGCCTTAAAATTATTTCAAAATGTTGTAATTTGGATCTCAGATTGCTGCTAATCTCAATGAAAACCAGGTTCAGCCCTATAATAAAATGACTTGTGATAAGTTTTTCTATTTTTCATTTACTTTTGAAAGTAAACTTTTCTGTGTTTCTACTTTGTTGTGCAATATGTCTGTACTACCAGTCTCCTTTGTCTTCTGCCCTAGTTTGCAGGCAGACCAGAAGCAATCACCTTGTGGAATTTAGACTTTCCTTGTGGCAATATTGTAAGCTGATAATTGGGCCAAACTTTTCCATCATTTCTAAAGATTACCTGTGATTAACCTTGGCCTGATATGGCATTTAAAAAGGGCTGTGAGCCCCATTGTTCCCAGAGATATAAATAATGTAGAGGCTCTGGTAGTAAAATACATGGTCTGGGTTTTACTCTTAATTACTCCAAGTTACCCCTTAATTAAAAGTTAAGGTCAGGTCGTTGTTATATCTTAGTTACTACTTTCTTGGCACCTTCAAATTAAGAGAAATGTACTTGACAAGAACAGCAGCTCTAAAGCCCTGTAGTATTGAATTTAGTTTTACAATAGTAATAGTTTTAAAAGATAATGAAGATCTTAAAAAATGTAATTGTGGCTTTGAAAACAGTTTCAGACAGTTTTAGTGCAAGGCACTAAGTGGATGTACTTGGCTCTCCTATAGAGTTTATATAAGGAGTTAACAAATCTGGTAATAGGGCTGATTAGCAGCAGACTGCAATATTTTCTTAGGTTATTTTTCTATGTATCATGTTTTGTTTTTCTGAAAACTTACATGATCAAGGAACAGGTATCTGAACCCAGTAAGTCATGTTTTTATCAGCTTAATATTTGGGTCTGTCTAAAAATGCCCATGGACTATTGTACACCATTAAAGGTAGTTTGACTGAGCTGCTTGATGTGACAGCTGACTGCTTTTGTCTTTGTGGGAAGACAAAATTTGTCTAAATTCTTCTGCAGTTGTTCTGCAGAGTTGGAAAATACTGGAAGGAATGTTAACTCTCCTTCCACTCCACTAGTTTTCTAACTTCTGAAGGAAATTGCTAATTCTGGAAGTCTAGTGTCCTCTAGAAAATGAGAAATTATTTTGATTATGAAAATAGCTTTGACTAATCATTCAAATTATTTTTCCTTTAATAGTGTAGTGTAGATCTATAGATCTTCAGTTTACAGTAATTTTCCCATGTAATTACGAATTTTCCCAGAAACACTTAATATTTATGCAACCACAGCTGACCCCTAAGTTTTGTTCAAAAATTAGAGGTCATGTTTTCACAAATATTTGCCTGTGGTAAGAGTAGCGTGGAATAGGCTTGTTCCTCAAACTCTTTTTTTTTAATCATAACTTACCTCAGCATGTCTAGTTACTGTAAAATTCTGAGTCTAGAGGTTCTGTATAGAACCTTTATTATAACTTAGATTTGTGTAAATAGGAAGAAAACTTTTCTCCTGAATGTCAAGTTGCCTGACTAGAAGGAGATCAGCTATTATCATCATCTCCATTATGTGTTTTCAGTTAATTTTTACTGACCATATTCTCTGTTATTTCTTACAGATGTTAGGACTGGCTCAGGGGTGTTTTGACCATACAGTTCCATACACAAAGGAGAGAGTCCAGTTTGGGAAAAGTGTGTTTGATTTCCAGGTACTTGTCAATGAACACGTGGGAAATTTCCTCCAAGAAAGTGATAGTTGCCACAGTAGTCAGTAAAATGAGTAAAATGAAATAACATACAAATAATTTAAAACTTCAAAACATTGTTGACATGACTCCTTTGGCTTGATAACTTACTGACAGTCTTTGAAAACAATATACATGGAACTCCCTTCTCTTCTGATTTTAATATCATAGTCTATTGAATATGTTCCAGTTTTTATACCTTTTCAGGAGGTGTAGGGAAAGGCCTTTTTCTGGAGCCACTAGAAATTATAAAAAGATGTGGAAAACTGATTGAATTATTAGATTTCCTGTGTTATACAAAGACATTTAGTTTTCATTATAATATCTGTATCTTACAACGAAAAAGACTCTTTGTTGCAAAAAATGATGTATAGTTTAATAAGGAAGATACATAATTGTAATTACTACAGTAATTTTCTTGTTAAAAGAAACCTACATCTCAGCTGAAGAGAAGGAACATTAGCACTACTCATAATTTATGCAGATTTTAGGAAGCACTCACAGATACCTAGGAAATGATTGGAACTGCGTCCTTTGAATGGGAAATGGAATTTATAATTGCCACATCATTTTGGTATTTTGACCTGCATATATATTTCTGCAAATCTGAGGGAACCCTGTTAATGTTCTAATAAGATGAAAGATTTCATTGTGTTTTAGACTACTAAATGTTCATTTTCAATCATCATAATGTTTGGGTCTTCTTAAATAAACCCATTCTTCTGTAATACCTACCATTTAGATGTGAGCTCCATCACCTTTTTCCTTCCCCTTGAATCCATTCCTCAGTCATGTCCTCTATACCTTTATGCTGCTCCTAACCCTTGCCTCGTGCCTCTGGGACATGGCAAGAAGAAGCTGTCACCTTCCTAGTGCTCCACTTTATTCAAGAGGTACTTGTTTGGAAGTCTTCTTTGGTTAAGCTCATCAGGGAACCAGACTTGTTACTGAATGAATGTTCTCAATAAACAGCTGCAGAATGACAACCCACCTCTGACTTCCCTGTGTCTCTGCAGTGCTGAGAGGATGTTAAGGTCTGGCCAAAATTATGCTGATGGGCGCAAATAGGTAATGCTCCCATGCAGCCAGTCATGCAAGAAGTATCCCAGTTCTCCTGAATCGAAGAAAAGGGAAGAAAGTGCAGTTCCTGGAAACACTTCAGTGCCCAGAGGTTTTCCCATCCTCAGTGTCAATAGATGCAGAGGAATGCAGAATTACGAGCCCACCTCGGTTTTGTATTTTTATTTTAGAGTATGGCTGCGTTCCATGGTGCAAAGAATGGTTGTTGCTGGGAGCCCCAGTGGGGCTGCAGGTGCTGGCTGTGTGTGACCCCTCTGTGTGCTGTGCTGGTTGCAGGGGATGCAGCACCAGATCGCGCAGGTGGCCACGCAGCTGGAGGCGGCGCGGCTGCTCACCTACAACGCGGCGCGGCTCGCCGAGGCCGGGCAGCCCGTCATCAAGGAGGCCAGCATGGCCAAGTACTACGCTGCTGAGGTAACCTGCAGGGCCTCTGGTCACTGCCTTCCTTCTGCTCTTTGAAATTGTCTTCTGCTACCTCATGTGTAACTTGTAGCTCATCTTTTGCTGTGTAATCTGTGGATTATTGGGGTTCTCTTATCCCGAGTAGGGGGGCAGCGTGAATGACGGTCAGAAGAGCTCAGGCACAGCAGGCATCAGAAGGCTTTATCAGAAGGCTTACAAGAGTTTATTCAAGATAGTTTCACAGACAGTTTCCTCATAGATCATAGTACTATTCTCAGTAACATCCACACATTTTATATCATCTCCCATCCAACATGTCATGACATTATTGGCTAGCTCATTCACCTCACATTCACTGAAGCATCTCATTGGCTACAAGACCCCCCCCCACACTCCAGGTAGCTCTCTTCTCTTCAAGAGAGAACTCTAAACTGCTTTCCTTAAGGGATGCACTCACAGTCACCCCTGCAGTGGATGTTCTTTTATTTTGTGTGCCCTGTCCCTGGAAGTGTCCAAGGCCAGGCTGAATGAGTCTCAGAGCAGCCTGGTGCAGTGAAAGGTGTCCCTGCCCATGGCAGGGGCTGGAACTAGATAATCTTTAGGGTCCCTTCCAACCCAACCTGTTCTGTAATTCTGTGATTCTCAGTCTGTGTACAGAATGTAAAGTAAGTCACCCTCATGCCTCTAAACAAGTTTTTTAAAATGAAGCAATGACATTAAAAGAGGGAAGTGAATTAATATTTTCACTTCATCTAGAGACATCTAATTTTCCTCAGAATTCTCTTTTTGTGGCATGAGAAATGACACTGTGAGAGTTCATTTGTGACCATTTCAGCTCTGCTGGTCACAATTGTGAGTCTTAAAATGCTTCAGAACTGGATCACTTCTGCCTCTTTGCAGCTGCTCTCTTGCATACCTTAGATTGCTAGTCTTTTCCATAGTGCAGCATGGCAATTATTGCTATAACATTTAGTGATTTCTTGATGTGCTTTGACTTGGACAACTGTCTTTTTTATTCTAAAACAGCTTGCTGAAGTTGAGTAAAAAAATAACAGCCCTTCTTCTTCCCACCTGTTCTACTTAATCCTTTATTTGCTGGTTTGTTTTCACTTTGAATAGCTGCAAAGAATAAGTTTTACTACCACTGTCATGAAGCTGTATCTGTAACTCTGAAACTGTTTTCATAGGTTGCAACACTGACAACGAGTAAATGCATTGAATGGATGGGAGGTGTGGGATTCACAAAAAATTACCCAATAGAAAAGTATTACCGGGACTGCAAGATAGGTGAGAGAGAGTTTCTTAAGAAGTATCTCTTGTAGCATTAATGGTATTAAAATTTGAGGATGAATGACTGTTTTTTTCCAAGGTATTTGTTCCCTATGACTGCATGAACATGGATTCAGAGGCTCAGATATAAGAATATAAAACTTTAGGTATAAATCCGCAAGGCTAATTAAAATGTTTAATTACATGCCAATAAAATAGACACAAACATTGTGTCCCATTCTATTAAGAAAATTCCAGTTCAAAAAAACTGAAAATACTCTCTTGGGCTTTAAGATCTGAATGTATGTGGAGTTTTATTTTCAAGACTCCCTTGTTTACTAGGATAGTCTTTGAACTCAATACTGACATTTTTAACCATATTACCCTTTGGCTTTTATTGTGATAACATTTGGAACTGCTTAATTTTTGTTGGCTATTTAGGAATTGTTTTTCAGGAAATTGTCATTCTGTTGTGCCAGTCAGAAGATGCTTTACTTGTTGCAGATAATAAAATACAAACATCTATATTTTATAATATTACATATAATGCTAATTCTCTGCTAGTACTTCCTCAGTAAAACTTCATAATTGAAAGTGTTCTGACTGGACTGGTAGAATGATATTTTGGTCTCTCTTTGTATGTTCACTGTGGTTTTATAGTCTGCTAATTTATTTTCTTCTGATTTCAGGTACAATATATGAAGGAACCTCAAATATCCAGTTGAGCACCATTGCAAAATTGTTAGCACAGGAATACTGAAACCATAAGGACTTCTTGGCTGTTAAGGGAAGTGGTCTCCCTGAACACTTGTTGTGAATTACCCATTTATTTGTAATTACAAAAAGCATTAATGACATCATAAGTAAGAATACCTCATCACAGATTAAATCATAGGGCAAACCATGAATTCCCCATTTCAGGACAGTGAGTAATTCATGTGAAATCTTGAATTCCACGTTCAGATCCAAACTGTGGGTTAAAAGTATTTCATTCTGCCTGAGAGACTTCCAAGCTCATGCATGGGATTTAGTTACCTTAGGTAATGCAAGCAGTGCATTTGCACTTGGAGATCTCAAAGTGAAAACAAGGAAGCCAAATCCTTGGCATGCCTGGTGGGAAGGGTTCTGTTAAGCCACCTGGGAGAAGGGATTTAGATGTAGCTGCTGTTTGGATGTGCTGCCCTGTGTTAACATGGGGTACAGAGAGGTGTGTGGAGAGAGAGAAGTGGTGGTTTCCTCTCTCCCAGTGTGGAGCTGCTGTAATTGAAGTAATTTTTATAGCAGCCCTTAGTGTGTTCTTAAGGATATCTTTGTAATTAAGCCCTTCCAGCCCCAATTTGTACTCCTGAAAGGTGGATAATATCCACCCCCCTTTCCAGCCTTCTCAGCTGTTAAGGGTTTTAATCTAAGAGGCTATTTATAGTTCTCCTTTCATAAAAGGTTGAGTTGAAATCTTTCTGAAATGGGGTTAAAAAAGCTCTCATAGTTCTGCAAAAAGACAGAGATACAAGCTGGGTAATAGGAGAGCTGTGATACCACCTCACAGTGGCCTTTCCATGTTCAATGCATCTTACAAACAGTAAATCCTCAGAGCCTTCCTGGCAGCTAGGGAGGCACTGTTAATTTGCAGCCTGGAAAACTTACTCCTCAGGTTAGTGGTTCTCCAGCATAATCGTTTTTTTGAAAGACATAAAGGGACAGGGGGCTGGGAAGTATTTGCTTTTTCATTCCTCTCTGTTTACTTTAAAATTAGACATTTTATTTACAGCAGAAACCTCTTCAGTGCTGGAGAGCTAATTAACTAATAATCAAGAGACAGGAAGCTTAATATATGAAAAATCATTCTAATTGCTGTAATTGGCAATCTGTTTCAAGTGTTTTGGGGAGGGAAGGATTGGTTTTCCGGTTTTGGCTGACTTGGGAGAATCTCATTTTTAAAGCTTGCTGCTCACTGGTGATTCACTTTGAGCGGAGCTTTGACTGTTACAGGCTGAGACTCCCAAAGGATTTTCTGGCAAAACTAGAGCAAATAGCACTTAAGAAGTAGGATTTGTAAAACAATCAGAATGCAGTGTCTTCTGCAAAGAAAAAAGCAAGGGTGAAAAGCACTGCTAATAAGTTTTCTGACTTTGTGTCAGCTTCAAAGGGAAGTAACTACTTTAGGGAATTAATCCCCTTATATTCACACATTGCCTGTTGATAGGCAAATAATTAATGTGGTAATTATCCTTGTGCCAATAAAAAAGCCCCTCCCATGTCAGTTTGATCAACAGCTTCGTGATTTTCAAAAATACAAGGGTAGGAGGGTAGACTAGATAGTTTCTGAAGTTTTATTCTATCATTATTGCTATTGTTATCTTTTTTAAATCATTATTAATGCATTTTGGTGGTTTGCAGGTTTCTTTCAGCTGAATTGAAACAGCTGGGGAGATTTAGACTAGAATTAAGACTGCAGACACACCAACAGTTAGCTACAGTTATTCTGCTCAACATAGTCTACCTGTGAGTCTAAAATTATTATAACCACACTCCAAAATGCTTGAGTTAACTTTGATTAACATGCTGAGTTGTGCTAAGGTGAGGCAATCCTTGGCTGCTGCAGTTTAACCTGCTTTGCTCAAATGAGTGTCTGCAGAGACCAGAGTTTGGTTCACAGTTTTCACTGGTTCTCCTGGTTTGGGATGCTCTTAGCTTGGCTTCTGCAGTTTTGAGTGAGGCTGGGAAGGGAATGGCAATAATTGACTGACTTCATACAGTGCCAGAAGCAAACCCTTTATGGAGGAAAGTGCAGAGCTCTTTGAAGGACTGTTAAGGGATGCATATCCAGGGGTATGTAAAAGAACTTTCTGTTTGTGTAGAACTCTGTCAGATGGCCATTTGGAAAAATAATCAGGAAAAAATGGAAATAATGTGGTTCTTTACAGCCTGAACTTGTTGCTTGAGTCCTGGAAACAACCTGAACATCTTCATCAGCTACTCAACATTTCTTTTCAGAAAAGCAAGGTCAAGCCTTTAACTAATGTTACACTGTAAATATTTCAGATCTCTCAGTCATGTATGCTGTATTTTGTACACAGTTTATGTACTTCTTGTATTTGCTGTTTGTATACAAAATTCTGTGGAGGAATATGCGCACAAATGAGTTACAACCTCTGAGTTTCTTTCATCGTTGTTCTGAAACAGCATGTGGAGAGCATTGGCTGTTCTGGTCACTCATTCTGGGAAGACCTAACCTAGAAAATCACAGCATGGTTTGTGTTGGAAGGTCCTTAAATCTCGTTCAGTCCCATAGCCCTGCCATGGGCAGGGACCCCTTCCACTAGACCAGGTTGCTCCCAGCCCCATCCAACCTGGTATTATATCATCCCCTTAACTCTGATTCTATTGCTGCTCTAAACACAGATGTGGGGTGAGTAATGACAAGTGCTGTGCTTGTCCAGGGGCTGTTAAGAGCTGCCTGTGCTCCCCAGCCCTTGTTTGGTTTGGGACAGGCATTTAAGGATGGTCATAAATTGCATTTCTACATTTGGCACTGTGGGCAGGGGCTGCAGGGCTGGTGTTGGGAGCTCTGTGAGGCTTTTTGTGCTAATGACAGGGCTCAAAGCTGCTTTATATACTCAATATGTATTTATATTGGTGAATTTTCCCTTTTTATGCCCTCAGTCAGCCAAGTTGATCTAGTCTGTTGTCCTGGAACAGCATTTCCAGTATGAAACATTGCACATGAGCATCCCTGGTTAGAGGAAAATACCTGTATTGAGGATGTATTAAAAAGTGCCTGAATTTTATTTTTGTTTTGATACAGTACTAACTGTGTTTGTTGGGTCATGGTTCTCTGATAATCTGTCATTTAAAATTTTTACCAGATCTTGCAGTTTTTGTACTTGGGGAATGACTGTATCATCTCTCAGGTTTTTCTAGTTCTGCTCTGGTTTGTGATCAAGGTCTGAGGCAGATTTCTGCAGAAAGGTTTATTCACTACCTGGGAAATACTCAAATACAACATTTTATATCATGTCTTCTATGCTGTTGTTCTTTCTTCCCTATTTTCTTTTCCCTGTATAATGATTGTGTTAGAAAAGGCTTATGTGAAATACAGACTAATTGTTCATTGGGAGCCTTTTGCTATGTAAAGACTTTTCTAATTAACTTGTTATTGCATTTCCACATGAAAATCTTTTGGTGAGAGACACATTTCAAGCTCTTCCTACCAACTCAGGCTTTGAAAGCAGCTGCCTGACTTCCCTGGGCTTGTGTTGGATACACAAAAGCTGGAGAAATGTTTTTCCTCAGCCCCAGAATGTATTCAGTGTACCAAGGTGACAGATCTCCTAAGAGAGCTCTGTGTAAGTGGTTACAGCTCCCACAAATACTTCATAAATATTTACCTGTTACGTGATCTCTGTGCAAACTGTGGGTGGAGGCACAAATCAAGAGAGAGCTGAGGGACAGATGAATATGTATTGTACAGCTCCCAGAGAATGTTCACACAGTTTGTCACTGTGTGTTGGGCTGAAATATGGTTGTTGCAGAGTGTTTTGCATGGAATTGTCTTCTCTGGAGTGTCCAAGTGAGGGGACAGGGCTGGAAGTTTTATTCCTCTGGACTGACTCTCTGGAGTGAGGTCCTGTGGCTGGTTGTACACACAGGGGGCAGCCCAGAGAAAGCCAAACATCAGTGCAGAGTGAATCCAGGTGACACATGGGATTTACAGCCATTATTTCAGTTAAATCTGCCAGTTGTAAGATTTGTAATGACCAAAGTCCAGCTTAGTGGCATTGAGGGAGTTTCTTGTTATCTGATACCAGGGATGTTATTGAGCTGCTTTGAAATTTTGACATTTTTTTATCCTCTGAAAATACTCTGTTCATGTGCAGTAACTGTCATACAGTGGGTAACTAGAAATAACCTCTGTGTTTCGTAATAGCTGTTTCATAAATTCAAATATTGGTTCATATTGGTGTATTAATGTTTTAAAGAACATGAAGTGTGCAATGTAACATTTTTTCTGGTGAAATATTTTAAAATATAAATCAAAAATATATACAGTTTCAACAGACAATAATAGCATTTTTATGTATTTTGTCTTTCATGATCATTTGGATTTACATCTGTTCTCTCTCTGTCTCAGTAGCTGCAGAGCTGCTAATACTGGAGGACTTACACAAATTTAAAGAATGTCCAGGTGCCTTCACTAAAGATCTAAAAAAGCACCTGACAGAAAACTCAGTCTCAGTAGTAACCAGCTCTCTCACATCTGGATTTATTTAACATGCACAGTGAGGACTTAAGAACATGCAGAAAAATGTGTTCATTGTGTATTTTGCAGGGATCTGTTTCCACCTATGAGATGACCTTCTCTCCTGGTGTAGAGGAAATAAAGGGAAGAGCAGAGCTGGAATATGATGGGTTCATGTGGAGTTTGACTCTTTGCGTCCCCTGGGTTTGATGGGTGCCGTTTTGGGGAGTTTCCATTTTGGAGCTTGTAGAAGGACTCTGTTCTCAGGACACCAGGAGCTCTGACAGACCTGCAGATGTGCTCCTGTTCAAGGGACAGTGTCCTGCCTTCTCTTGGGAACACCCAGCCAAGACTCAAGCAATGACCCACCTGTCCAAGGAACAGGATCATTTTCTGAGCATCCTGTTCATCACTTTCAGTTTGACTTGGATATTTTTGGCCTGAATTGTTTTCCAGGACATGCTGCAAGATTTTCCTATTCACTAATTTGCATCCTAAAGAGGCAAATTAAATGCAAATTTTTCAATATAACCAGAGCAGTTTTAATTTGAGACTGTGTTGCTGGGCTTTTCTGCCTTAGTTTAGATGGTGCCCAAAGACATGATAATTACATATTAGAAAGACATTCACTTTCCTGGATATTTTTTGGTTTTCTGTAGAAGGAATTAGTTAAACTGACATAAAAATAATTGAGCAATAATTCAAAAATTAAAAGTTAAGGTTCTGGAAATGTAGTTAAATAGTGAAAAGCTCCATAGAACATGTTTTGTTAATGAAGGTGTTGAAGAAAGAGTTGGTATAAAGCAGACTTGTTTTAGTGCCAAAGCTGGTGCTGTTTGTTTTAGGAAAGAAACCATCAGACATTCTGTTCCTGAAGGGGAGGATGTTTGCACACCAAATCCAGCATTTGCTCCAACTGTTCCCATAAGAATTGAGGCAAAGCACTTTTTTCAGCTTAGGTACTTTCAGAACTTCTGAAAATGTTTTGTGGCTCCCTGTGATGCACTAGGAGATGGTTAATGTGATACGAAGGTTAAGTGATCCAAAGGCTCTATTTATGTCCATAGCCTTGTTTTCCTCATGTTCAGTGAAAAATTCCTTGTGTTCCACTGGGCAATTTTTACCAAACACAAACTGTTCTGCTCCCTTCTTAAATTCCTTATTATTTAGGTCTTCTCAGTGTCTGTCCGACCAAGCTTTAAATGAAAACCATTTTCCCAGTTTAATTGCAGCAGTGCCCACATTTGATTGATAGCCCAGGCTGTTTTGATTGTTGCTTGAATAATAAAAGCTGGATTCAGCAGGATATTTGTCATAAACCATATTTGACTGCCATGCAGGATCCACAGTTTCCAAGGACCAAGGGAAGGTGCAGCAATAGATCTTCCATTTAGTGCTGGAAGTATTTTAGCTCTACTGTACTTTGACTCCAGTTATCCAATTTGCAGAGATAAACAATTCTCTGGAGGTAATATAGCTTGTCATTATTTAATAATTATTTAAAATGTGCCTTGTGTAAGAATCTGGGATGCAGGAGGGTTGTGGTTGTGCTCTGATTCTTCAGGGGGCTGACACAGCAGCGGGTTAAAGCACCCGATGGTCTGGTGTCTCAGACTATTGTAATTTAATAGCCAACCTTCTCTATCCTGCTGCTTCTATTTAGAAGTGTCCAAAAATCTTTTTTTTCTTTCTTTTTTTTTTTAACTGCAAAGGCCTTCTGGCACTAAATTACATCTATTTCTTGACTGAAACATATCTGCTCTATGCTAACCTCATTATCCAGGAATGATTTCTAGAAGAGGAAGTGAAGAATAATTAAATCATTCCTAACTGAAGGAAATGCTTCGCAGAACTATGCAAATTCCAATTTGGCCAAGATGCTGTGGTTTCATGTTCTATTTCTGGGAAGGGCAGAAGGAGAAGCAGTTATTTTTGGAGTTATGGGTAGCCAGGTTCTGCCTTCAGTTTTCTCTCTTACCTTGAGCTGAGAGCATGCAGGGACATCCCTGTTCAGGAGGGAGCACAGCTCCTGCCATCCCCCTGGTACCTGTGTTGCTGTAAGAGCTTGTAAATTAAACTTGCTGCCCTTGCTGCAGGTGTCCTTTTGCTAAGACCCCTAAAATGGGGGATTTTCCTGCAAAATTAGGGCTCAGCCCTCACCTGAGCAATGACTTCTCTGCAGTGCTGTGCTGCCCAGGCACAGGGCACAGACCTGCTCCCCTCACCTCTCAGCCTCTGATGCAGTGCCTGGGATAAAATCAACATTTTATTTTGGAGGTAAGAAATGAGACTGCTGTGTGTGCACCCAGGAGTACCTGGAGGAGCCCTCATGGGGCTCCAGGGCTCACATCTTCAGGTTTTCCCATTTTTCCATCTGCAAACTCCACTTTTGCAAGGCTTAAGCCAAAAGGAGGGTAAAAAAAACAACCCAAAACCTCAAACCACAACTAGCTCTTTTTACTTGGAAATGTTTGCAAATACATTAGTGATGTGTAATTGAATTATTAATTGGGAAAAGTGTAATTAGAGTGGCTTTGGAAGAATGGCTTTGCCGTGCTCCACAACTCTGGTCTTTCAAGGAATGGGATTGCTGAAATGAGTTATGCACTCAAGAAATCTACTCAGAATTAACAACATGTGTCCTACTTTTCCAGCTTTTCCTTTAAAAGTTACATATTGTAATAATGAAGTGTAAAGAGCAAACTTCAGTGATTTGCAAAAGGTACCAGCCTTGTGCCTTTTCTAAACTGGTTGATTTATGTGCTGTTTGCTGTTTTTGAGAACACAAAACAATTAATTTATGTGTGAAAAGAACAGTGAATTAATCCTAGAGAGCCCTGGAGCCTTTAAAGACCTGAATCGTATGTTGAGCTCGTTTAAAACTTGCATAAGAAATTAATGTAGAATAAAGCCCTTTAATTTGAAAAGTTCATCTATAGTAGGTGTCCCTAGGATATCTTCTGGATCATTATTCAGAAAGGTTAAGGAGGACTTTATTTTTTCCTTTCTTTCTTCTTTTATTTTTTTTTATATTCAGTATGTATTTTCCAGTTTGCAGCTCAACGTGGTGCATTTCAAGTTATAAAGAGGCAGAGATTTTAAAAAGAAATGGGGAGCTTTTTATTCACCTCCACTTAATTTCCTTGCTGCCTTGCCAGTCCCAGCTTAATGAATGTAATTGCTACCTTTGATGAAAATACTATTATCAAGATCACACATTACATTGGAAAACAGTTTTTCTTTAAACACAGCTACTGCAGTCTCTAATTATGCATGTAACAAGTGGCTCCTGAACAAAAGAGCATGTTGTCTACAATTGCTAGGAATTGGAGCAAGGCAAATTTGAACAAAGAACAGATTAGATTTGCTCCATGCTCCACAAAGCCCATTCCCCTGATTAATTTCCTGCAAAAACTAAAACAATTCTCTCTTAAAAGAAACTAACCCTCATCCCCAGAATGATCCATATGCCATTTGTGTCAATCTATATGATGATAATGGCTACAGATTTAAATTATTAACTATTAGGTGTAGTAAAATAGGAAGGCTCTTTTATAAACTTACCTTTTCATATGTAAATAAGCAGTACAAGGACTTAAGGAACAAAAAACCTGACTTTTCTGTGGAAACCAGGAGCAAGAAAGCACCCAGTAACTGAAAGTCTGAATTGTGCATGTATAATCCAATTATTTGGTCAGTCCACCCTGTGCACAGGCAGTGCAGCAGGAGAGTCAGGTCTCCTGAAGTCGTGGTGGGTTTCCCAAGGATGACACATTTGAGGGCTGATTTCCATGTGTGCACCTTGAGGAGAGTTCTTCAGGAAAGGATTTGATTCTATTCTTAAAACACAACGATTTTGCCAACAGGATTTAATGAGTCCAAACCAGACTTGGGAATACATTTTGCCATTATTCCATGGAAAAGCAGGCAGGTGCTGGTAAAATTTTGGATTAGTCCTTGGCCTCCGATAAAATCCTGCGGTATGGATTGAATTGGGTTTTGTATTCCTAATCCAAGGAATTAGTCACAGCAGTTTAGAACATACTGTTACTTTTCACTCCTCTTTGTATTGATCCAGGATCCTTTGCTGTGGCCCGTTGTACAAGATTCATATAAACCCCATCATCTGGGTAAACGCAAAGAAAGAAGAGTTCTGCGTCTTGGTGTTCACAAGCTTGGTTAGGAATGGCTGTGGACTAATATAAACCAGTGTCTAGATTATTTTTTATGAAAAATTGATGAGGAAAATCAGTGTCCTGATAAATAATCATCCCTAGCTCTGCATTTTTTCATTTCCATTGGTGTAAACATTTTGTTCCTGAGTGTCAGATTGGTCACATAAGAACTGGTCCTTCAGGAATCCCTACCAGGATGAATCCAAGCTCCTTGGTGTGTAATCTGTGCTGAGGCCTCGCTTCAGCCACTCTGGGCTTCATTTCTTTGGAGGAAGGTGTTTTGGAGTGTCCTCTCAAGGCCACAGACATGGGGTTGTGTGGACTCTTCCAGTGGCCAAAGCCTTTGGTGCAGTCCATGAACAGTGCAGGGCTGGAACTGCTGAGCTCTGCTCTCAATCCACCTGCAGCAAATCATAGGGAGCTTCTCTCCAAGAAGGAAAGATAACAACAGGCATGTTGTGTTTGGTGCCAGCAGAGGAAGGAGTGAGGTGGCAGAGTTATGTGTAGCAGCCTCCTTTGCACAGTATCTTCCAGGGTCTTTGTATTCCCATAAAGTCAATGCAGAGATCAGGGGGACAATCCTGCCCCTGTTACACCTGGCATTTATCCCTTCTCAGTCCCTAAAGGAGCTTTGTCTGTGAATTATCACAGTTCTGCACAACTTGCATTACTTGCAGTTAACACAAAATCTTTAAAATGTACCCTGCAGATAAGGAAAAAGAAGGCCTCATGATTGTCCATGGGGGTAGAATTAATCACAGTGTAATTATGACACCAGATGAAATTACTTCAAGCATCATAAAATCCTTCCTCATTTCAGTGTCAGTGTCTTTAAGAAACTGAATAAAAGAAATTTCCAACATTAAGTCCTTTCTGTGGAAATTAAAATAATTTCTGTTTCCAGACACTTTTTCTTGAGTGTTTCAGATCCCATTGATTGTCTGATGATGAGACACTGCAGAGCCTGCACTGATGGAAAACTGAGAACAGCCCCATGATTTTAAGGCTTCTGACTGCAAATATCAGTGACAAAAAGCAACAGGCCTGTAATCACCACCTGGGGAAGCTGGAGAACAAACCCAATGTATTCAGAAAATCCAGATTTACTTGTGTTTAGTTCCCTGTCTCCTCTCAAACAAATTAAAAGTAATCTCCTGAGTTTGGGGAAACACATTTGTGTGCTTTCCTGAAGAAGTGTTAGCCTGTGAGTTTTTCTCCTTAAAGAAACTAATGTGTTGTTACCTGCAGTGGGTGTTCACCTCTTGGTTTAATGCAGTATTTAGTGCAGCACCCTGTAAAATGCTGACTGGGGAGCTGTGGCACTGGGACAGCAGGAACTTTACCCCTTCATCCCACCATCCCTGCTTATTCAGAAGTTCAGCACAATTACTAGTGTAGCTCCCACATCCATAACCATTCTTTTAGGTGTGATGTGGCCCCCTAATAATGCATTTTTTAAGCATAGCCATTGTCTGGAATAAGCATTAATTCACAAACACCCTCAGAGCCCCTGGGGTGGTGGCTGTGTGGGGATGCAGGAGAGATTTCTCTGGAGGTAAGAAGCACCTGATTGGTGTGGAGATGCTCAGCATTGCTTAATTTGCATAGGCAGATCACCCAGAAATTGGAAACTCAGGAGTCCAGGCCTGAACATGGTGTTACAATGAATGGAAAGGAACCAGCCCCACTCCCTGGGCAACCTCTTGCTCCTGTAGAGTCCTGGGTCAGAGGGGAGTGTGTTCCTTCCCTTTGCATGGACATACAGGATGCCTGTGGTGATCATGGACTGAGATTTAGCTCAGTTGGTCAAAACTTGGTTGTAATAATGCCAAGGTCATGGGTTCAATCTGCTATGTGGGCCATTGACTTAAGTGTTGGACTCGATGATCCTTGTGGGTCCCTCCCAGCTCAGAATAGTCTGTGATCACAAACTGGGATCTAACTATCATTCAGGCATGGAGACTTGGGATGTCCCTTCAAGGGAGAAGGATTTCAATTAGTGGACCAAAAAGCATTACACCAGCTCAGTCTCCTCCCCTTCTCCCAATTCCTAAATAACACAGAGGAGGGGGCAGATTCTGCATCTGCATTCAAATAACCCCACTGCAAATCTTCCCTTTGCTTTTAAGCAATCCCAGTGGAAATGCAAAAGGGAAAGAACAGTCAGTGCAAGAGGCTGCAGAGCCACAGAGAGCACTTTCCTGTGCTGTGCTGATGGGCTGAGCACGGGCCAGCTCAGTGCACCTCAGTGCAGTCGTTTGTCTCAGGCTCTTCTCTATCCAGATGTATGATCCAGAAAGAAGGAAAAAGTAGTTGAGGTTTAAACTCTTATCACTAAAGTGAGTCTCCCTCTACATTAAAAAACTATCCAGACATTGTAACAGGAATGGGTTCAGTTCTTATGTCATAAATTTGTGTGTGTAGAAAAAAGACTTATTGGCGAATTTAGCAGTATTTTTCGTTGAACTGGCAGTTGCTAACCATTACACCAGTATTTATTTGATTCTTAAAGAGCACAAAAGCATGGACTACAAATAAAGAAGATGGAGTAATAGCTTTTGACTGGACCACTAGCTTTAAACTTGAAATGAAGTGTCCAGTTTTGAGTTACTGTGTCCAAATGCCATTTGTACAGTTTGAAAAGTGGGGGCATTTTTCCAGCTTGTCACTGTTAGCTGCAGTTCATTCCAGTGAATGATATCACTGAAGGAGCAGTTGTTCTGCTATAAGTACTTCACTCATGACTGGAATGTATTAAATGTATTAATCTGTGCCTGAGAGTGTAATTTAGGGAAGCCCTACATTTGACACATTCTTGTACATCCTTATTTTATTGCCTTATCCTGCAGGTAACAATGTCTCAAAAGCAAAGAGAGTGGATGAAGTTAAAATTACATGTCACCAAATATTATATGCACTTTTTGTCTCTCATTTCGCTGTCAGAATTACGGATTTCCAACAACATTAGTTTAAATATGTTTATGACTTGATTTACACCCCTGATGTCAAAATAAAATGCCAGGCAGGAATCCAAGGCTTCTAATGAGCTGGGAGGCAAGATGAAGCCATGAGGGGAATGTCCCCAGCCTTGCAGCTACATCTTTCATGACAAAACCCTGTCGCAAACGGCACCTGGGCCAACCAAAGATAAAGCGCGAGGGTTGAGTTATCCTGGAGAGTATTTGTCAAACCTGCTTTAAGCCAGCGGAATAAAAATGTATTTTTGCAGCAGGGTTAGACTTTATGTCAACTAAGTGAACCTGTAAAGCATTTATAGCCACCTCGTGACTATTGCCAGTCATAAATTTGAAACGCTCTTAATCCATAGGTGCGTAATTTTGAGGCACTCGAGATGCTCTCACCACCTTCTATTTTCAGTGTAATTATCCTCCATATTGCTGTGGGCAATTAAGGAAGGACATGATTAGTAGTAACAAATAGCATTTTCTGAACTGTGTTATGCACCTGTGAAGAGAAACACATGGCTTGCTGCCCAGACCAGGTGTGGTATTGGAGCCGTGGCTGCTGCAGGTACCTCCGGAGGCGATTGCGGTGTTGTGATTATTGGCCCTCAATTTGAGGAAATTAAAGCATTTTAAGTAGTTGGATTGAAAGTACAGTGCTAGTGAGTCTGTGCTGAAAACCAACTTGCTACTCATCCCTTCGTGGAGAGCTTTTGCTGAGCAGTGCATCCCTTATTTATGCTCCAGAATAAGAAGGAAATTCTTCCAGGATTTGCCTGGAAGAGCAGAACCCCTGGGTGCCAGCGCCACACTCTGAGGCAGCAACATGTAGTCCAAACACACTGGGCTGCTTTTCTTGCACTGACACCCTTGGATACATTTCAAAATAAATATGCCGAGCTGCCCACAGCTTTTCCTATGGAAATCCTTCGCTCCAGAGTGAGGCAATTCATAAAGGCAGGGAAGTGCCCCCGCTCCACCTGCAGGCATCGTTAGCTGGCAGTGATGGGGATGATAGAGGAGATGGGACCAGTGGCTGAACTCCGACCTATCGATCCAGCCACCCCCGCCCAGCTGAGTTGCTGGGCCCAGTCAGCTGAAAAGGAATTTAAAGGCCACTCGTCCCCCTCTGCTCGGCCCTCCTGTCATTAATAACGTTTTCATCCATGACAGTGATAAACACACGGTACTTGAGGGGAGTTTATTAAGGTCAGTCTATAAATAAAAATTAAAATTTAAAAAAATGGGTTTACACAGATGAACAGATGGATGAATAAAGTGATTGGTAAAACAATAAATATGAAAATAGACAGATGGATGAAGTATCTGGCAGTGATTCTCTAAAAGCCCAATGCCTCAAATGCTGGCAATGTTATACCAGACCCTTCTCTCCTCTCTGATAAAAAACAGATTTAATGAAGCTGCTGCAGAACTTATAGGTTTTGGGGATCTATGGCCTGACTAATATTTTGTCATTTAATGCCTATTCTCCAGCCTGATAAAAAGGATTGCAGCCATTTCTCTATGTCAGGTATATAACTGAGTGCTACTAAAATTTAAATGTCTCATCTGTCCTTGGATCTAAATACAGATGGCCTTAAACCTCCAAGTTTTTCTTAATGCAAGATGGTATACAATACCCTGCCTGACTTCTTCTATCATTCTCAAAGAGACAAAGATTTGTATCTCAGTGGAATTCAGGCTACAAGGAAGCAAATATTCTTCTTCACTTCCAAATTCTGAATATCATTCAGAGAAATAAAGCCAAAAAGCCCAATAACATTTCAGCCCCCACCAGCTGAGGAATTCTGGCAGGTTTTTATGTTTTATAAAATGCAAGTCTACTTGTTCCTAAATTTCCTTGAGAAGCATTTGAAGCCTGGCTATCGTGCCAGTTAAATTATACATTTTATCCCTAGTTTAGCATTGTTTAAAAGTGGTGAGGAACTGGCAAAGGAGGAAAGTTAATTGCAATTTCATGTGATTTTTGTGTTTGTTTCTGTGCTGGCTCTGTAGGCAGCTGAGATTGAGCAGGAGGAGGCATCATTTAGGAAACTTGTACAACCATTAAGGGTAAACACTTGACTCAGATTCAAGACCACAGGCTTTACATTTGCAACATCTGAAAGAACCTTAATTGTTGCCTCTGATTAAATATTTCAAAACCGTTACTTAGATCATTTTGATTATTGATCCTTGATTAGGTCCTCGGTGGCCCTGCAGACCCCAACCCACGCTCAGCACAGTCACCTGCAGCATTGTTGGCTGCAAATGAAGATTTTGAGTGCAGAGTGTGAACGTCGGCTCAGGACTCATCCAGCCTGAGCTGGCCATCAATTTCCATTGAAAGCAGCTGCCTGAGTGAAATGGATGGGAAGAGAAGGTGCAGAAGCCACGAGACTCTGCATGATTTGGTCCTCAGGAAGCAATTCAGTCTGGTAATGAAGAGGCGATGGGGCACAAAACCACTGTTAGTTAAATCCAGGTCTAAATGGAATAAACCAAGAGTATTGCAGGTCCCTAATGAACAATCAAAAAGGTGGTTAGGATTGCACAGAGCAGCTGTATTGCTTAAAAATAAGCAACAGTTAGGGGAGTAATGGCTCTCAGCCAGTTGTCGGGTACATCTGAATGGCAGGGTGGAGAGGAGGCAGAGATCCTTCCTGAGCTGTCCCCATCCAACCTGGGACTGAGCTGGCCATGACCTGTGACAGGGAAACCTGGTGTAGTGGCTCTGTACCCCGTGGGCTCAGCAGGCCACCAGCAAGGCTTCTCCTGCTTAGAGGGAGCACAAGGCAGCCCAGGATCCCAGACACCAAACCCTGGAGCTCAAGAGTCTCCACGGGCAGCAAGTGCCCAGATTTGCTGCCAGCCAGAGGAGGGGGAGCTCCCCTCATAGCAGCAGAGAACATGATGCAATTTAATCATCCCTGGAGTTTTAAAACATTTTTTTAAGAAGGAGGTTATGCTGTTTTGATGGTGGATTCTCTTCAGCAAAGCTGGAGTCGAGGCCATGGGAATGATAGCGAGTGAAATAAAAAGGATACTTTTGAGGCTCTTTCTTGCAGCATGTCTTTAGTTCCCATGAAGACTCCTGGAGCATTTCAGGAAGACTTCTCCAAAACTGTGACTGCATCTGAGGACTTTCAGAAGATTTCCTGGGTGCTACCACTGCCTTAGTGAACAGGAACAGAATGGGTGAGTAGGGCTGAGCAGTGGGAAGGGCACATCAGCAGCCTTGGGTGATTTCGGTTTCTTTTTGAAAGGTAGCAAAATAATCAAGGTTTCATATGTCAGGAATATTATCTGGCTGTTCAGTGCCCTGAAAAATACCCTTTCTTCCATTTTCACCTTTCTTCTTTGTCACTTGCTCTCAAGGTCTCGTACCCAGATGGGATTCAAGGCAGAAGTCGTGGCTGTGACCACAGCTCAAGACATGAGACTGGCAGTGGTGTGAGCTGGATCTGCCTCTGAAAAGGGCTCAGGGACTGCATGTCCCAATAGCAGTTCCACCCTATTATCTGAATAATTCTGATCCTCCTGCACACTCCTTGCTGCCTTCCTCACCCTGGATCTCTCTGAAGATGACTACTAATTGCATTTGGCAACTAATCACTGCTGACAATGGAACTTCCTTGGGTGAAAGAGACATTCACAGTTGTTTCCTTGAAAGGAGTTTCACAAATAACCCCACAAATGTACGACATGCTCCAGCCTTTACTTCTCTCTTGGACCAAACTCTTGCTGCAGCCAAGGGCATATCCAGTGTATCCACTATTA
>VWZD01010248.1:130111-142261 GCA_013396695.1 Sakesphorus luctuosus
TCATATTTTTCATCATTTGGTCATTAAATAGTGATGGATATAAACCTATAAAGTACCTAAACTGAACCTTTTAACAATCTATGAGCAATACTATCATTTCTTTAATAGAACTCGCTGACCGTGCCTTTCTCAGATGCCATTTGTCATTTTCAGCGTGCAATAATCAATAACTTGGCTTTGAAATAAATAATATAACAGTCACAATATATTATCTTTCAGGCTGGCCTTATACTAACCATAAAACAAGACTTGGAAAGATGAAAACTTTAGGTAAATGACAACAATGAAATACCTGAGAGTAGGAGCTAAATGAACAAGAAACTTTACATATTTTCTCATCCAAATTCGTTAGTACTTTGCTTCCTTTTAGAAAACTGTATCTACTGGCAAAATAAAAAGAAGAATTTGGGATCATCTGATTTCAGGTTTGGGACAAATGCCATCCCCTGGATTCTCTTGATCTCCCAGCAGGGGGTCAGCAAGGTGTGTGAGCAGCAGCAGCAGCCTGCTGTGACTCACCACAGCAATTAAACACTGGCTAAATTTTAAACATATGATTGGCACATGAAAATCAATAGGGCCCAAGAACGCACCTAAACTAAACATGTTTCTAAACTCAGCTTGAGTTTAGAAAAGCAGCTCCATGATGGTATGGCTGAATCCCACCCAAGTTTTGGGGGCTCTCCTCAGGCCCCAGGAGAACAGGAGGTGGTGTGGGTCCTGTGAGCAGAGTCACACATGGGTGGGGTGGCAGTGCTGGGTGTGGTGGCACAGCCAGATGTCCCTGAGATGTCACCTGGGGAAATCCCTGTGCTGTGCCGCCTGCTGGCATGGCACATGGGGCTACATCTCATGGATTCTTTGCACAGAATCTGTTAGAAAATCTAGACATGTCTGTGGACATCAACATAAATGCTGTCTACCTCCTCTATCACCTTATAAATCCATCCATATGAGTAGAAAGGACAGGCTGGAGCACTGTGAGACAGGGTACACACAGGATGCAAGAGGAAGCTCAGCTCTGCATTTCCTGCTTTGGCCAATCTTGCTCAAATCCCACATATTTGTTTTCCTTGGTTAAATTTGATTCATGGCCAAAAAGCCTTCTAGAACCTCTATTCATCCCAGGCTGGTGGTTGATCACTTCTACCCAGAAGCAAGCCTGCAGTTTCAGTGAGAGGGGGGAAGATGCCAAACCTTTTTCAGGTCCAGAAGAACAGAATATGCCCCTAGAGAGTGAAAGCACAGTACAGAGTTTGCATCAGAGTAAAAACTCTTGGTCCAAACCTTCAGCACAGTTGAAACATACCATCACTAGCACTGCTCCGAGTGCCTTGCCCATGTCCTTCACTCAGGTGTGAGCACAGAGGTGACAGAGAGGGACATTTGTACAGCCACGGGCTTCCTCCTGTCCCTGAGCCAGGTGGGAGGTGTGAAGGGCAGGGCTGGGCAGCCAGGGCCACCATGGTCCCTGTCTCGCTCCTTGGGGCTGGATATTTTCTGATTAAGGAGAGAGGCACAGGCTCCTGCCTGGAAAACTGGCTTTTAAGTGCTGTTTCAGCACTCCCCGCTGAGCTTCTCGCAGGTTTGCCGAGTCTGAAAGAGCCGGGGAAAAGGGGGAGGCTTTGTGTAAATAAATTCTGGCGGTTCAGCTCTGAGGCAATGTTTTCTCAGCCATCAGTGTAACAGCTTTGGCTGTTCCTTCCAACTGATAGAGTCCTTTTTGGAAGTTCTCCCAGGCCACAGTGATGCCCCATGGAGTGTTATGTCCAGCCCTGAAGGAAGGTGCTTGCTGACCATCATGGAGCTTCCCAATAGATCATCTTCTGTCATCCCTGGGTGCTGCTTAATTGCTAAGATTCAGATACAAGCAACAGAAGTTCCTGTCCTCAGGTCTGAGCAGCCCTTGTCACTCTTATGGTTTGAAACAATGGTAACAATTAAAACCTCCCAAGTTCCGTGCTAAAGCTCTTCCATCCCCTGCCGCAGGTGGAATCGATACAGCCCCAGCACGCACTGTCCACAGGAGACACTTCATCTTTACCACCTTTTGGAAGTTACTTAATCACCCTTCCTCACCTGCCCCATCTCGACTGCCAGGTCTGCAGGGCAGAAATATCTGGAGTGGTTCAGTGCTTCAAACTGAGGTCCTTGGCTCGACACCCCAGCAGCTCTTGTAAACACAGACAATTAATTTTACATTGTCTTTTTAAGAACAGGAAAGAGAGAGTTTGAAGAAAGTGGTTCGATTTAATTTTCTCTTTTACTTTTGAGCAGAATTGAAGGTTACAATTAGGGTGACCAACTAGGAGAGGAGAGACTAGAAGGAAACTGTAAGATCTCTGAGGAGAGATAACTGCAGTCAGTAGAGCATTTATTATAAGTAACATCAGCGTGTGAATCTAAAAATAGTGTCTCTGATGCTGTGTGTATATGACTGATATTAAAAATGACTGATTTAAAAGAAAGTGCTTCACCTCTGTTGCCAGCCAGGAACCCTTTCCCTTAGTATTCTCAGCCTTAAATGCTGCCAGTATTTCACGTTAGGATAGTCATAAAGTTAAAGGTTAATAGGCTGTACAAATGACAGAGTTTAAAGGCAAAAATGAAGATGGGAAGATTTCTAGCACTTAGGGAACATTTTAAAATTGAAGCTCCTCTGCCTAATTTAATTTTCCTTATATTCCTTCTCATGCTGTTGATCATTATTGAAAATATTTCTATTTGCATAAGTGATTTCTCCTTCAGTGCCCACCTCCGTTTGCTTTTTGGGTCATCATTACTTCCCACAGAATGTGACGAGTCACGTTCCTGCTGCTGCCCTAAGAGGCTGCTGCTGTGGGAAGGGTGAAATTAAAGCCACAGCCTCGGAGGCAGGAGGGAGAGAGACCCAGAGCATGGGGAAGACTCTTATTTAATTACAAGTCATTAGAACTGGCAGGTTGAGGGGAAAGGCAAACACGTGTATTGCTGGAAGTGGGATTTGATTGTGGTGTTTCAGATGAGATCAACAGCAGTTGTGAGTGGCAGAAATGTGTTGCTGTGTCAGCCTCGCTGCCACTGATGGTGTGCACTGTGTTCTCCAATGCTGGAGCTGCAGATTAGAGGCCAGTGGTGAGATTAATGTGACTGAGATAAACACTTCTCACAGAGACTGCCAGTTATCACACATGCTTTTTCACTGTGTAAGAAAAATTTTCCATTTTTTTCTGTGTTGGCCTTCCAGAGCAAGTGGAAAAGGCATCACTTCTTGTGGCACTTCTGGGGCTGGAACTGCAGCAAGCATGGCTCTTTGGGAGGTACTATTTCTTGGGTAGCCCAACTGCTCTTCCCTTTGTCTGATCAGCTCCTGCTGAGCACAGGAAGATTTATGCTGCTGGAATCTACTCAAGGTGGTTCTTTTTCATCTTGTCCCAGTACAACTACTACACTCATCACAAGGGTGAACTGCAGCAAGTTGTTGGCAATGAGCAAAAGCAGTTATCAGTCAATACTTATTCTTGCTGCTTTCTTCATTCATGAAGGCACCTGACAGTCCACTCCAGGTATCCCTGAAGCCTGAGTGTGGAGAGGGTCTGCCTCTGCAATGTCTAGGAAGCAAATAAAAAATCTGGGCACTGCCTGGCTTTGACACCTGGTGCCACAGAGGCCTCCACCAGTGTCCCTGGCTACAGCTTTTCTTCCTCTGTGTTCTTTAGCTAGTTTCAATTTTTCTGCAAATTGTCCCTAAAAACCTTCTGGGCTTGAGAGATGCTGGAGAGGCCAAATACTCCTGATTTAATGCAGGCTGAGCAACAAACAGGTCTGGAATAAATATGGCTGCTGAGCAAACCTCCTCCACTCTGGAGCTGACACAGAGAAAGGGCTGTGCCTTGGTGTTCCCTCTAGTATAAATTTTAAGCCTTTGCCACAGGATCTTTGTATGTGAACAGAAAGTTCCTGAAGGTGTAGGAGATGATCCATGCAGAGCTGTTTGGAAAACCAGGGCATCAAGCTTCTCATTCCTTGTGCACAGATCAAGGGAAAACCCAGGGGGTCCTTATGGCAGATGTCTTAAGGATTATTTTGGCTCTTGGTATCCTGCAGAAGGGACTCAAGGCTATGGTGGAGCCATTTCATTCTATGAAAAAAAAAATATACATAGCACATTTTCACTAATTGTTAGGACATTTCCAGGAATATTGAATGGTGAGATTGCATTTTCTTCCTTTTTCTTTCCCTCAGTTTTCCACATTCCAGTCCTCAGCTTCTTGCTATGCTAATATATCCTCCTAACACTATAAATTAATTTAGCAGAACACGATAGCATTGCAACTCTTGCTTAAAAGATGTGCAAGGGCTGCATTTCTTTTGCATGTGACACTGCAGAAAACATGATGAAAATAGTTTTAAAAATGAAAGCAGAGGCAAACCCACCACAACCTACCAAGTAAACTCACCACAACCTACCAGGTAAACCCACCATGACCTACCAGGTAAACCCACCATGACCTACCTGCAGGGACAAAAACGCTGGCTAAAATAAATTAAAGGACTAAAAGAAGTAAAATTATTGCAGTGCAAACAGTTTCCCCAAGAGTCTCTTTTAGAATTGCACGGATGAAAAACTCTTGCAAGATCTCCAGTAATTAATTTGCAGTGTTTTCCTTGTCTGAAATTGTCAGCCATGTACTGCCTTTGGGACTGGTTGCTGCTCCACTTTGCTTGCTTTGTGACTAAGTGTTTGTATCCAAATGAGACCATGAATACAACAGGTATTTTTTTATGCTGAGGCTTTGTCTCTGAGGCAGCTTTTCCTCAGAAACCCCCACACCACTGGGTTGGCTGGTGGAGCCCTTATCCCTCTGCCTCAGCAGGTACTTGCATTAGCAGGTCTGTGGAGTCCGTGGAATTGCTTGTGTGAAGAAGTGCTCACCTAAAAGCAAAGAGTCCTTTCTATTTGGTCCTTTGTAATTTCTGGTCCTTCATACATTTTTACAGACAGGTGGAATGGTTATAATGTTCCAAAATAAAAGAGAGTTTTCTTTTGAAAAAGGGGCCATGCCTAAAAGTTGAGTGTGGAAAATGCTGCCTGTAGCCTTTTATTAGCTTCATTCACTCTAATATATCTGCCTTGTACGCCAAGAAAAGTATAAACAAATGGCAGGGTATTGGTTTTTCAATAACAGGGTTTAAACCAAGGGTATAAAAAGCATATCCTATTGGACACTATTTATGAAACAATTAATATTGTCAATGTCTTTTCCATCTCCTCCGAGTTACACATACTGCATAAACTTTGATATATATCTCTGAGAAGTACAAAAAAATACCAGCTGGAGAATAAACAGGGCAATGTGCCAATAGTATTGGAAAGGGAAACGATTTCCACGTCTTCTTAGAAAATGCTTTGGTATTAAACTAACCTGAGATGTAATTCCCTTGAATTTGCCTGCAAAGGCTCAGGGCACAGCAGACAAAAGGGTCCTGGGTTTAGCTTGTAATCTCAGGGTTTAGATGCAGTTAATTATTTGATTGTTCGGGAGCCTTTACAATAGCAGTAAACCTCTTAAGTCTTTTTTTCTTGAGATTTCAGAGATTGAGTCCACTCTTTCTCACTCACCCCCACGAGCGCAGAGGGGCTCTGGCTCTTCAGCCCGGTCAGAGCAGTGTCATCCCGGGATCTCCGGAGCACAGGGCAGGCAGGATGGGACCCACGGCTCCTAAATCTGCGGGAAAACTCCCCGCACAGCGCTCGCCCCGCGGCTGCCGGCGCTGGCCGTGGTGCTGAACGGGGATCGGGAAAGCCGGGAAGCAAACGGTGGTGCCCCTGTTCATCGCTGGATAGTATTTATTAGGATTATTCTAACAGTATTAGAAATTATTCTCCACAAATTCAGGCGGAAATCTGCTCCAAGGCAATAGCAAAAACCTTTTGGTGAGCAATATCACACACAGCTCAAGTTTCCCAGACGAAGATCATCGTGTCAGCTTTGCATTCCTGTTTTAACCACCTTCCTTGTGCCCTTGTTTGTCACCTGAAAATATCAGAGCTGCTTATCAATAACCCTCCGAGTGCCACGCTGCCGCGGAGCATTCCAATCAATATATTATCATTTCAGAGCTTGATTATGAAGGTGAAGGACATTTTCAAGGACATCTGGAAATTCTGATCAGTGTTCTGCAATCTCTGATCAGCCTCAGTGCTTTACAAGAATAAAATCAGAATCTCTAACCAGAGAGATAGCGCCTCATCCCCTCACTCAGAGCAGCCCTTGCTGCCAATAAATAAGCAAACAAACAAAAAGCAGAGGTGTCATTCACACGTTTGCCCTCGAGTCTTTTAACATTTCTTCTGTTCTTCACTCCAGTGCAGCTCTCAAGCACAGCAATACATAACAAACTTCTCATGGCAGCATGACATGTACTGTATGTGATTTTCCTGACTGGAATATTTGAAGAGTGATCTACAGAGAAATGGAAATATATTAGAAGGTTTTGGCGGGGGGCTTTTGCGTGTGCGATGTGTTTTGTTGGTTGGTTGGTTAGTTTGGGTTGTTTTTTTTTTATGAGATTATTACACAAGTAACTTAGATCTCATACTCTGACAACGATAAGTCATGGCAAGAATACACATCAGGATGCCAAGGAGAAAGGGCTAATGCTTGTTTACTATGCCAAAAGTATTATTTTGACAATTCAATTGCTCTGTAGATACCAAACAGTATTTAAATGTGTTGCATTTCATGCATCTGCCCAGCTGAAATTGTTCCACTTTGTTATACATAATATTTTATTATTATTTGCCCTATCTGCCACCAAGTGTTCAATTGTACACAGTCCTCCTTCATTGCTTTTTTGGTGGTGGTTTAAGGGTTTTTTCTGATGTGATTCATGGATTCTTAGTGGCAAGCAAAAAATTTCCTAACGTAAAATAAGGTGGAAAAGCCATCCTTGGTTGTGCTGTGTTACTGTTTCAATGTTGCTTCTCATATCTCTGTATGAGGAGGAGTTTCATGCCAACACTCTGGACTGCAAAGATGAACTGGTCATATCCCCGTGCTTTAATGCCAAAGGGAACCTCCTGTTGTGCAGAACACAGGGATGTAACTACAGTGACTGAATATCAGAAGTTTTGCCCAACATACATTTAATCTTTCTACTGTCTCCAGCAGCATTCCTTTCATCAGGTTTATTACTGATGATTTTCTGGTATATATTGCTAGTCTTTAACTACAATACATGGAAAATAATTCTATGTAATGTCTTGCCTTTCTAACAGATCTCCAATTTTTCAACCATGTGAAAAAATCAACAATTAAAAAAAAAAGAACAACAACAAAAAAAGAAAAACAAAAAAACCCAAACAAAAACATAAATGTAAAGCTGTGACTCAAAGAAGGATGATTTGGAATTTGTCTTTGGAGGAAAGAATTTTTACCCCAGTGCAGTCATTTATTGGCCTCCGATGCTTTGTTTTCATAATGTAGATTTGAGGACTTATATTGATATATAGAGAAATAAGCAATTTTGTGTTCTAGGATAAAGTTTTCCCTGGAAATTACAGAAATGTTATGCAAAAAGAATGTCAAAACCATTCTTTTCTCTGTTCTGTTTTGCAGAGCTGGCAGAACAGAGACTGTGCACCATGGGAGCAATGTGAGTACATGAGCTGCCTGCTTATCTGAAGATGAGATGTCCTGAGGATGCCACAGCCAAAAGAGGTAGAAAGAGGCTCCTGTGGTGAGCGCATCACTCTGGCTTTTTGGGAATCCTGAAACACTGAGCTTCCCTGAGGAGAATCCTTCCTTGGAGACTGGCAGGCAAGACAGTCATTAATAAGTGCAAAGCACTCAATTTTCAACAAAGAAGCTCCTGTGGAAGCACCAAATGATCCAAGCATTCATTTATCTTGCAAAACCACAAGCTATTTTGGGGATCTGCTGCTTCAGAACAAGATGGTTCAGACTGTCGTGCCAATTACAGCAATCATTCTGAGGGGGATCAGGGTGATCTCAGGATCTTTTCATGAAGTTCAAAACACAGCTCATGTTCAATATGTATGTTCAGCATAACTGGTGTGCAATTGCCAAGGATCTGTGATATGAACAGGAGAGTCTTTATAAGCAGCTGATTTTTGAGTCAATGGGCTGTGACATTTTTTAAATCAATGATTATTTAAGAACTCCTAAACCTGCACATTATCTTTCTG
Source organism: Sakesphorus luctuosus (assembly GCA_013396695.1). Lineage (NCBI taxonomy): Eukaryota > Metazoa > Chordata > Aves > Passeriformes > Thamnophilidae > Sakesphorus > Sakesphorus luctuosus. The sequence goes on from VWZD01010248.1 coordinate 138,303, forward strand.
CCCTGCACACAAACATTGGATCTACTCTGTTCTCTGTTGGCTTTCTACAAATGAACAGTCTGGACCTGAGACCTGAAGGCTGAGTGTAGGTTATAATAACTCTTTTCTAGCCATGCCAGTAAAATATTCACCATACAGCTTTGCAGGGATTTTCTTTTTGAGTGGGAACTGAAAATACTCAGCACTTTTCAGATGTGGTTCCAGGATTTTTTGTGGATTTTAAGAAATAATCTATTTATGGCCACAAACAGATCTGCTTATTTTGGATTTCATCAGTCCTGATGTGTACATAGTTTTGGTTTTGATTCTGGGGTGAGTTGTTTTTTTTTATATGGTACCTCAGAATTTACAGCTTGGTTCATAAGCACCAGCCTTCAGATACGGAAGCTGCAAAGCCACCATCTGGCCATTGTTCTCTGAGTGTTTCTGTCCTGATATATTTTGAAATAGGTAAGATGTTAAAGAACAGCACATGCTTTGCCTTCAAATCCTCCAGTGGTACTTTTCACAAAGGATTTCCTCCAGTGTGTTTAGCTGACCTCTATTCTGTGAGTTCACTTGAGGAAGTGATAAATTGTGTGCACACATGACTACTATCCAGATGATTAAACCTTCCAGAAATTAGACCAGTGGGCAAGTCAAAATGACAAAGCAAAGGATAAGTTGTATGAGTTTGTGGTGACATCACAGCGCCATATCAGATTATATAGAGCATGTGTGTAGTGCTGTATGAGATAAAGACTGTACTTAGATCACATCATCTACCCACCAGTTCTGTCCCTGTGGATTTATTCCAAATTACATGGAATTTGCAACAGCACTTGGTTCACAAATGCATCACAACATAGAAATTTTTTTCCCCGTTCTGGTAAAAATGATATTTCTGTGAGTCAGGCACAGGACTGTGATGAGACTCAGAAATAAAAGTCTCATAAACTGAACAACCTGCTTTCTTGAAGTGCTATAAGATTCTAATATTTGTCAGGAAAGACTCTCAGCTTGCCAGGAAGCCACTGGAATACAGAGACTAACAAAGCCTTCCATTTAAAGGTACAAAAATGCCATTGTAAGGCATAATAAGGGAACAACTTTAACTGGTCCAAAATACCTCTCAACCCCCGCACGTCACATACAGCCTGATACACTCAGCCTGGTGAAACCAGAGACAGGCTACAAAGCATAACTCACTTGTAGTTTTTCTAGTCTTGAATAAAATATCCTTATCAAACAAATCCTGCAAGAGGCATTCCTTTGGATGGGAAAGTAGCATCCCTTTTCTGGGTAACCTCTGTTTGTTTCCAATCATGCGTTTCAGATGAAGCAGTTGAAAGAATTTAGAGAGAAATGCCATGTTTCTGAATAACTCAGATTTTAGGAAGGCCTTGCTAAATATGAAAAGACTTGCAGTAGGAAGGGGAGAATCATTGACAACAGCTCAAACTGTACAGCAGTTAATCTTTGGCAGTCACACAATTGTGTTTATCTGCCTGGACAGCAGAACAGCAGCTCTAAAATCTGGTGAGGGGAGAATTCATTTTGATTACCTGGGAAAGGAGTGTGTCTGTGTGGGACAAGTTGCAAACTATGCTCTTATCCCTTCTTTCCTCTCCTGAACATCTAAAGCCTGATGCAAGGAGGTGCTTCAGCACTTCCCTGTGGAAGAATGTTTAAAGTCAGCCATGAAATCAGACAGTGTCCTGGTGAACTGCTGCTTCCCTACAATTGCTGTAAGGCCAAATGTTGCAAACATCTTTGGGAGAGCACAGGGCTGGTTTTGGGAGAGACTGGCAGGCCTGTGCCTTCTGCAAAGACAAGCAGGCTGTGTGGGAGGAGGTCCAAAAGCCTTCTATGAGAGCAGCAGCAGGTGCAAACCTCACTGTTCCTGCCCTCAAGTCCTGCCTGTAGACCCTCCACGCTGGGTTGCTGGGTGTATTCCCACTTGGACTGACAAAGGAGCAAGGAAACTAAGCACTGCCCTTTCCTTGGGCTGGAAAAGAGGAAACTGCACCCAAAGTGGCAGATGTTTGTCACCTGTGGTTGCCATGGGGTCACTCAGGGATGGCAGCTATGAAGATGGCGCAGGAATTTTGGTAAATGCAGCCTGCAGGGGTTAATTCCTGCCAGACAAACAGGGCTGTGAGCACAGTGCCCTGTGAGCAGGAAATAGCAGCGGCTGCAAGGCAGAGCTTTTTGGAGCTCTTGGAAGTGGAGCACCACAGAATCACACCACACAGGTTCACGCTTCAGCCCAGCAAGAGTGTAGCTCTTTAGAAAAATAATGAAAAAGAAGAGGCAGTGCTGAGACAGGATAAATAAGGAGATAAATCACTTTGCAATACAATACAGCCAAAACCCGAAAATAAACAATTACTTTAAATCATATCAAGGGCCTATCACAAGCATCACATTTATACAATTGATCCATGTGTAAATGAGCCAATTAATTCTGAATTGGAATGCTAATGAAATAATAATTATCTGTTTACAATGGAATGGTACGAGTTCAGGTCTAGAAACAGAAATAAAGACTGCAGCAAAATCCACTCAGCTCCATCACCAGTGGGCATGGGAGGGATGGTCAATACCAGCCTTTAACATCCAGATATTGCTGGGGAAGGGGAATAAATAAAATACATAAATATGTGACAAATCTGTGGACCTCAAATGTTAGAGATTTAGAAATGCTCTTTTAAAACACTGAGGGTTTTTTTGTTGTTGGGTTGGGTTGTTTTTTTTGTAATAAAGAACTGCAAAGTGGGAATTTCTTTTAACATTTCCAGAAGCTGGTTTAATTTTTCATCCTTGCTCGACTTTCTACCATGAGTTGTTTGCCCTGAGGGACTCCAAAGGGATTAGGACCTCATAATTAACAAAGCAGTGAAAGATGAATGGGAAAGAGTCGAAGTTTCAGTACAAAATTATTTTGGTGACTCATATCTAAATAAAATCTTCACTGAGATGGAGAAATGCTCTGGGATCTTCCATCAGAACTTTGCATCCCTGGTTTTTCATGTAACAGCTGCAAACAGGTAACAGAGAGCTTTAGTCCAGGCACCGGAGTTAGGTGGTTATGGGCTGTTTTCTGTATAGTAACTATTTGCTGCATCTCTGTTTGTTGGTTGGTTGGTTGGTTGGTTGGTTTGGTTTGGTTTGGTTTGGTTTTTTGTTTTTGCTCTCTATAATTCCCTTACCCTGGAGTTGAGGAATGTTCTCAGAGAAATAGCATTTCTTTGAAAAATTCTTCTTTTTCCCTTTCCCTTTCCCTTTCCCTTTCCCTTTCCCTTTCCCTTTCCCTTTCCTTTCCCCTTCTCCTTTCCTTTCTCCTTTCTCCTTTCCTTTCTCCTTTCTTCTCTCCTTTCCTTCGCCTTGCCTTCCTTTTTCCCTTCCCTTCTCTTCCCTTTTCCTTTCCCCAAACGGGATCCGCACCTGTCCCCCGAAGGGCCGCGGGCAGTACGCGGCATCACCGCCGTACCGAGGGTCACGTCGCGATTGCCGGGGCCCAGAGCCGCCGCTTCCCGGTGTCCCGGGATGTGCCGTGCGGTGCATGGGATGCTCCGTCCCGGGCCGCGGGGCGCTCCCGCGTCCCGGCAGGGGGCGCCCTGTGCCTGGACCCCGGGAGCGGCGGGAATGGATCCCGGGAAAGGCGGGGATGAATCCTGGGAATGGCCGGGATGGATCCCAGGAACTGCGGGGATGGAGCCCGGGAACAGCGGGCATGGAGTCCGGGAATGGCCGCGATAGATCCTGGGAACAACGGACATGGGGCCCAAGAACGGCCAGGGTGGATCCCGGGAATGGTGGGGATGGATCCCGGGAATGGTGCGGATGGATCCCGGGAACGGTGGGGATGGATCCCGGGAACGGTGGGGATGGATCCCGGGAACGGCGGGGATGGAGCTCGGAAACAGCCGACACGTACCCCGGGAGCGGCGGGGCCGGGCCGAGTCCCGGAGCACCGC
>VWZD01010248.1:142728-147728 GCA_013396695.1 Sakesphorus luctuosus
CGGCCCCGCCGCCGCGCTCCCACGCCGCCCCGCCGCGCCTGTCGCCCGCGCCGCCGGGAGCCGCCACCTGCGCGCCGGGCTGCGGGGCCAGCGGGGGGCAGGAGCCGGGCGGGCACCGGAGGATGCCGGAGACCGGGCAGGAGCCACCCAGCGCCCCACCGCCTCCTCCCAAGGAGTCCTTCTACATCAAGAACCTGCTCAACGGCGGGCCCCCCAAGGCGCCCCCCAAGCAGCCGCGGGCGCTGTTCGCCCCCTCGGGCAAGGCGGCGGTGGACGGTGCCGGCTTCGCCCTCTCACAGGTGGGCGACCTCGCCTTCCCCCGCTTCGAGATCCCGGCGCCGCGCTTCGCCCTGAGCGCCCACTGCCTGGAGCGCGCCCAGACCTGGTGGTACCCCTATGCCCTGACGCCGGCCGGAGCCCACCTGCCCCGCACGGAAGGTACCGCTCCTCGCAACTTCCTTCTTTCCCTCCCTCCCCGGCGGGGCGGCCGCGGTGGGCACCGGGGGCGGTGGGGTGGGTAGAAAGCAGTCGGGTCGTCCCGTTTCCCCCGACGGGATGCGGGGGGCCGGGTGGTCAAGGTGTCTCTCTTTGTGTCCCTTATCCGCCCCTCTTCATCCCCCACTTCGTCCTTCCCATCCAGCCGCAGAGAAATCCCTGCTGAGGGACTCGTCCCCCGCCTCGGGCACCGACCGGGACTCCCCGGAGCCGCTGCTGAAGGCGGAGGGGGAGCAGAAGGAGCTGGACTCCAAGAGCCCCGACGAGATCGTCCTGGAGGAGAGCGACTCGGAGGAGGCGAAGAAGGAGGGAGGCGCGGAGGACTGGAAGAAGCGGGAGGAGAGCCCGGAGAAGAAGCCGTGCCGCAAGAAGAAGACGCGCACGGTGTTCAGCCGCAGCCAGGTGTTCCAGCTGGAGTCCACCTTTGATGTGAAGCGCTACCTGAGCAGCTCGGAGCGGGCCGGCCTGGCCGCCTCCCTCCACCTGACAGAGACCCAGGTGAAGATTTGGTTCCAAAACCGCCGCAACAAGTGGAAGCGGCAGCTGGCGGCCGAGCTGGAGGCGGCCAACCTCAGCCACGCCGCCGCGCAGCGCATCGTCCGCGTCCCCATCCTCTACCACGAGAACTCGGGTGCGGAGGGGAGCGCGGGGGGCGGGGGAGCCCCCGGCACCCAGCCCCTGCTCACCTTCCCTCACCCCGTCTACTATTCCCACCCCGTGGTCACCTCCGTGCCGCTCCTGCGGCCCGTCTGAGCCCGCCCGCCGCTGCGCGGAGGGGCGCGGAGAGGCGCGCAAGTCACCCGCCCGCTTGTAAGTACTCCAGCCCCTCGTGCGATTCACCCGGCCGGCGTCTGCGGAGCAGGGATTTTGGGGGAAGAGGTGCGGGAGTGGGGAGACCCCTCGGCGTGTGGTGGTAGGAGGAAAGTCACAAAAATCTAGGAAAAAAAAATAAATGGGGGGAGGGAAAGGAAAACGAGGAAAACGAAAGCGGGAACTTGTAGAGAACCCTGGAGCTGTCACATCTTTTGTAAACGTGGATGAAAACCGCGATGGTCTCTGTGGCTTTAGTTTTATTTTTGTAAAAAAAAAAAAAAAAAGGAAAAAATAGGGGGTAAAACAGATAATAATACTACAAAAAAAAAGAATGATCCCAGGCCTCTCCTCGAGATTTGCCAAATGCTAACGGGAAGCTGAATTTCTGTTCCTTTCGGACCTCTCCTTCTGCCTCCAAATAATTGTTCAGGCTCCTGATCCTGTCGTGACTCAAACTTCAACGACCACGACTTTTCATTTAAGCAGACCTTTGCCTCTTTGCATACCCACCTTTTGTACCTTTCTGTTTCTGTCACGGGACTTTTATGAGCAAGAAATACAGCCTCAAAGTGAACGGTTAAATACACCTGCAGGCTTTGAGTGACCCTTATTTATTATCGTTTACTTAGATATTTTTAATTCTTGTTTATAATTCTTGTTTTCCTAGTTGTCGGGTTGTTTCGGGTTTTTTTTCCTTGTAAAGTTATTTCGATATTTTGGGGAAAAAAAAATCTGTACCCTTTTGCTTTCTTTTGTAATACTAATTATTATTATTCTTAATATTATTGTACTTTTGAACTGTGCAATATTGTACGATGATTCTTAAAGCACTGCTTTTATTTGAATGGTGAGGAAAGGGTTTTTAGCAATGTAAAACTGCGTTTGTTCATGTTGTACAAAATTAAATAAAAAAGAATTAAAAGCGAAGGCAAGTGAGAAGCGAGGAGCAGGGCATGGGAATCAGCATCAGCCCGGCTTATGCGAATAGATAAGGGAGATTCGGTGAGCTGGGCGCTTTAAGTGAAGGACAATCAACTTTAGGGTAATTTTAATTTATTTGATATGTTGTACAGTTTTCTTCTAAAGTCCATTGAGTATGTGGATTTTAATAGGCAGAAATCAAGTGAGGAGTGGACACCTCTAGTGTCTCTCTGTCTTAGTGTCTACTCACCTGTTGTCTGACGATTGTTTGCTGTCTTCCCAAGGGTTTGGGTTGGTTGGTTCCTTTTCTTTATTTTATTTCAAATTTTGTTTTCCCCTTTCGATTATACTCTCTGCCCTCTCGCTTTCTGTTAGGGATCGATCCTATTTTTGAAACAGCCTATATTGTTATAAACTTAATGTTGTGGTGGAAAAAAAAAATCAATAAAACCCGTTCCTTATCATTTTTCCAGTGTGGTTTTGGATGAGGGGAAAAAAAAGACGAAGAAAATATAAACAACAATACAAATAATATTAAAAAGAAATAAACAAAAAAATAACTCAAGGGTTGTCTGGGAGCGCTGTCGCCCTGCTCGGGGCGCGGGGACCGGGGCAGGGAGCCATCCCTGCCGGTAATCCTTGGAGCGGGTGTCCGGAGTTTCCCGACGGGAAGCGCATCGGGGAGTCGGGGGACCTTTCCCACCTCCGGCGCTGCCGGGATCACGGCGGCTCGATAACCCCGACAGAGGGGTCGCAGACTCCCAGGGAGCCGCCGGGGACGGGGGAGAGCGCGGGGGGGTCTCTTCCCACCCGAAGGCCGCCTCCCCTTCGCGGAGGCTTCCCCTGAACTTCTGGCCGCCCCTTCCTCTGCGTCCCCCCGCCGAGACTGCCCTTCCCGTCTCTCCCCTCCTCTGGGAGCTGCCACAGGGTGTCCAACCCCCCCGGACTGCGCCCTCTGCCCACGGCCGGAGCCGTCACGCGTGTTAATACCCCCGGCAGGGTTATTTGGAGAGAGGATCGCTCTCCGCTTCCCGCAGATTGGCCCGAATCGACGTGTTGATAGCGCCGAGGGCAGGACTTCGGGGCAAAGAAATCAAAATAAAACTCAGCGTTGCGAAAAGATAATCCTGCATTTTCTTTTCGTTTGGGATAAAAACCCTGGCAATGGGTCGTAAATGAAAAATAAACAGAGTTTCGGAGTCAAAATACGGTGCTGGCTATGTCGCCAACAAACAGAGTGATGCCTTTGATGTTTGCAGTACCAACTTTGGGGCAAGTCGCTTGCAGTTCATTAAAAATATTGTTGTCATAGTAAATAGGTCTTTCCATTTTACAGCGCGGCAGCACGATGTTATCAAACGGCAATGAAAAAAAGATCATTTATTTCTGGTCAGTGCCCAGAAAACGATTCCGGACCCTCCCGGCCCTTCCCCTGCCGAGGAAGGAGTCGCAGGACACCAGCGCGACCCCGGCCCCGCAGCGTGGCCTTTGCGCGGTTGCGGACATCGGGCACCGGCCCGTCCTGCCGATTCCAGGAATGTCAGGGGTATTTCCCGAGGGAATGATGATTTGGGTGGGGTTGATGGAGCTCGGTAGGACTTTTTTTTTCATTAAGGGGAAAAAAAAAGAAGGAAAAAAAAGCAGCCAGATTCCAGCTTTCCTGCTTCCCGCTGCCCTTGCACACCGGGGCATCGACAGAAGACAGATGCTGTGAAGCCGCACGGTGATGCTGGGCGCGGGGCCGAGGGCCTGTGAGCCCAGGTCGCTGCCACCACCCCAAGCCACCCCTCTCCCGCAGCCGGGCTTTCCCCACACCGCGGGCGTCAGGGATTCCTCGGAGCGGGATGCTGTTTTCTGTTCGCATCCGCAGCAAGCCGAGCCTGACGCTCAGGCTTTTCTCAAGCTTTCAGAAAGTCTACCCAAACTCCGTTATATCCCTCAACGCTCCAGCTTAAGGGGAAGCGAGCGGTTTAATGTCTCTCTTCGAGGGAGGTGCGCACTGAGCGGGGACTCCGATAGCCCCGGCTCTTCCCGCTGCGTTGCGCCACTCCCGGGCAGGGAGCGCCGGCCTGGAGCGGGACAGGCTGCCAAGGGAGCCCACCCTCCTCCCGCACCTTTGGCCCTGCCTAAAGTTTGTGGAGATCTCGCGTCACTCTGGGACGAAGTGAAAGCAATTGCTCGGAGTGGTGGAAAAAATTATCTTTGCAGAAATAAAAACTGTTTGGCGGGAGGAGGGTGCGATTCAAAGAAAGTTGCTTCGTTCCACTCGGCTGTTGGCAACTCCGCGGCCACTTCTGTTTACTGCTACAATCCCGCTCGGCAAATCTCTGCCTTTGTTTGCAATTCGAGAGATAACACGGTTCTTTTCGGCCACTGTTTTGAGCTTGGCTGAACAGAACTAGCTCGTCTGTTTGTGGTCGAAACACACATGTATTTCTTTTATTTGGTAGTAAATAGAGGGTCGGTGTGTATAGCAAACAGCGGGGGGAAAGATATAAACTTCCCAGCCACCACATTTGGGGATTCAGAAGAGTTTTGCCTCTCGGAGGGCTGAACTAGGGACCGAGGGGCGCGGAGCCGTTCGGCCCCTCCAGCAGCGGCACGCTCCCGGCGAGCCACGTTGGGAGGTTGGTATTTTTTTATCCTAATTATTATTGGTAAATTTTAATTTATTTTTTATCCTTAGTTTTCTGGTCCAGATCGGCGGGAAATGTTTGCTTCTGCTGCCTAGCGCAGGACGGGCAGCAGAGGTGGGGACACATGGAGCCGTT
>VWZD01010248.1:150228-153232 GCA_013396695.1 Sakesphorus luctuosus
GGCTGCTGAAAGGAGCGGGGTTGCTCCTCGACGCCTTCCCTCCCTGCTCCGGGCCCGTCCCCGCGAAGGAGCCGCGGGCTGGCAGACCACAGAGCCTCTCCCCAGGTCTGGCAGGTCACCTGGACGGCTCTTGCCCGGAGCCCCCTTGCCCTGCTCCCCGCCCGCGGGAGTGGTGTTGGGTCTGGGTCCGGGGCCAGCCGGGGCGGCGGAGTGGGATGAAGGACGATTTCTTAAATTGTATTTCAGTGCGGGGTCTTTCCGGGTTAATGAGCTGACATCATGATTAAAGCTGACCATTTGTAATGTGTCGCGACCCTGTTGAAAAGCACTGAAAAGGTTAATGTGGTAAAACAGGACAGCACCTGCCCCTCAGAGGGAGAGGAGGAGCTGGAACACTTTTCCTAATCAATTAGTCCATTAATGAGTCTATCAAGTAGTTAAGTAGTTAAAGATTATGCCGCTGGTCTGGGTAACAGTCGTCATCTCGCTATACCTAATTATATTATAAGTACTTTATTCAATATACCAGACATAATATGGTGACTCGGAGTTAATGAAAATGTCATTTTAAAACGTCTTGACATTTGTCTCTATTGATTTGTATATTTCCATCTCATTCTTTGCTTTCCCCGATTTGATTTTTTTCGAGGGGGTACGTTTCTGTAGAGAGAGAACGACCGCACTGCGGAGGGGGCGGAATCAACAGCTGGGGTCGGCAGAGACCCCCGCCCCACACCGCTCGGGCAGCCTGGGGTTAAAAACCCGGTGCCATGGCCCCTGTCGAGGCCAAGGATGTTGCACCTGGACGTGGATGCGATAAAACCCATCCGGATTTCCGAGCTGGTGCAGCGCTTCCCACTTACTCCCCTTCGCAGGGTTCCTCCCCGATCGTACCGGGGGCTGCAGCACCCCGGACGGGCACGGCTGCGGGTTCGGGGACAGCCCTCACCCACGAACACGGGTGTCTGCAGAGGGAGGAGGGTCTAGGGAGCGGGTTTATTCCTTTGGAGTCGCGGCAGCGGGGAAATGGAGGCGCAGGGGAGGGAGGCTCTGCCGGGGGACAGGAGTAGTGTAAAGCTGCCACCTTGGGGCACCCGGTGGGTGACCTGGCTAGTGCCTTCCACGCTGGCCCCGTTACCGGGGCTCCTTTCTGCGGCTTCCCGAGGCGGTAAGCAGGCACCGATTCCGTGCCGGGGAGGGGGAGGCTCCAGCTCCCGGTTCCAAGCAGCCGTCGGGGCTCGGCCTCCGCCTGGCTCTCCAGGAAAGGGGGGATCCAGGCCCAAAAACCGCGGGCTTGAGGAGTCCCTCGGGCTCGCACCTATGGCTCCGTGCATTCCTGGAAAGGTGGAGGACCCCGGTAGGGTCCCTGTCCTGGGCCCCTTGCCCCACGTTCTCTTGGGGACAGGTGTGACAGAGCGGCTGCCACACGCAGGTTTCCCCTTCCAAGGGCAGGGGCAGCGGGGGAAGAGCTGCGGTCGCTGTGATTTATGTCCCCCGAGAGGAAGACCCCCTAACTTCTGGCAAAGTTTATTTGGAAATGCAGCGGGATGTCCCCTCCCTCCCTGCTCCCCAAGGCTACCAGACTGCGGGATGAAAATGCAGGAGGCATTTCGTGGGACATTTGTTACGGGCTGCAGCGCAGCGCAAACCCCGCGTTCTGGAAGGTTTCCCAGCACTGCCAAGCAGGCAACACACCGTGACAGGCTTTTTCCCTCCTCTAATGAGAAGGGTAAAGATCCCCGGATAAACTCAAGGTGTTTATCCCAACATCCCCCGCCCCCTGGGCGACATAAACCATTCAGCCCACGTCCCTCTCGCCCACTCGGGGTGGAGGGCAGGAGGGACGGCGGGCGCCCAGCAGCCCTCCCCCGGGGGTACGGGATCAGTGTCCCCCGGGGACCGCGGTGAGGATCCTGCTGGGGTTCCTCTCGGCCCCGGTGCCTCCCCCCAGCCCTCATCATTCCCCTACCCCGCGGGTTTCCAAACTTTCCGTGTCCGCCGCCGCCGTGATTGGCGCGGCGGAGGCCACCTCCATGCAAATGAAGCCCCGCCGCCCGCCGCCCGCAGATCAATAGGGACGCGGGGGAAGGAGCATGCATTCCGCCTGGGCCGGCGCGGGGACAGCCGCCCGCCGCACGCCCCCAGTGCCCCCCGAAACCAACCCCCCGACGGCTCCCCGCAGGCTGCCGGGGCACCCCCGCCCCGCGCACCCCGAGCCCCTCTAAAGCGAGAGCTTCCCTCCTCTGCTTTCTTATGAACCCAGGATGAGCAGCAAAGAAGATCCGAGCAAGTGCTGTCCGGCGGCTGCTCCCATCTCCAGTTTCACCATCCAGTCCATCCTGGGCAGCGGCAGCGCCGAGCCCCCCCGGGAAGCCGGTGGCAGGGCGCCCGCCTGGCCCGCCCGCGCCCGGACCCTCTCCCTCTCCTCGGAGGACGAGGAGCCGGAGGAGAGCTGGAAGCATCGCGGCTGCTTCTGCCCCGAGGCTCAGGGCCCCGCCGAGGCGTGCCACAAGCACCAGCCCCTCAGCTTCACCTGTCTCGGTGAGTACCGGGACTGGACGGCACCGGATGGGACGGGACGTACGGGGCCCGCCGGGAAGGGCCGCGGAGGGCTCGGCCCCGGCCCGGCCCCCGAGGGAAGTGGGAGGGGGGGACGTGTCGCACCCTCCCTGCTTTCAGGGCACTGAGTGTTTGCGCCGTCCAAGGGTGATGCGGGAGGAAGGAGCTCCAGGAAAAAAAAAAGGGTGTTCTTTTTTCTTTCCCACCACACCCGGGGTTGATTTCCCCGAGGGATGTGGTGTGACCGATAACGTTCGTTTTCTTAGATTCTGGTTATTTACGGCGCTCGGGTAAAGGGAAGAACGATGTTTATTTTTTAGCATTAATTCTAAATAAACGGTCAGTGAAATGCGATGCTGTGAAGTAAAATCTTCCGGCTCGTGTCGGATAGGAAGACTGGTACTCAGCTGCTTTCACTGAGGCACCCGCACCCACCTGTCCATCC